>JABTTQ020001127.1:0-50000 GCA_016081115.2 Rehmannia glutinosa | reverse complement strand
GCTTGAAGAGGAAATTCAAGATTACATATTATTAAGGTGAGAAAATTATGGTTTTAGTATTTTTCTCTTGACAACATGAAGAATTAATTTTTGACTCAAGAATATAAATTTTTGGAGTTTAGGGGCTGACCTACATCATCTCAAGTGGAGGTTAGAGGCTTGAAGGAAAATTTCCATTTTTGAGACTACTTGAAGATATTAAGGTGAGTAGTAACCATTTGGTACTAGTATATTTTCTTTAGACTTGAGACTTTAATTTTAACACCAAAATATGGTTTGGATACCATTTAGGGGCTGATCTTCAAGAGTTTTAGTCAAGAAGTTGATTCAAGGAAGAAGACCACATTTTAGATCAACCCGAGAAACTACTACGAGGTGGGTGGAAAAATTCTTTCAACTTCTAGGTGTTTTAAATTGAAAATATGCATGTAGTATTTTGTTATTGAGCACTTGAGATATATATTATGTATTGCATGCTATTTTCTTGTATCAAGTTGGAAAAATTCTCAAGTGTTGCTCAAAAATGTGATTTATCGAAAAATAGGGCATACATGCACATTTTATTGTTATACTTGATGAAATTTTGTATGAGAAGGATATGTATGTATATGACTCTTGAAATCTATGTTTTGAATGATTTATAACCTGGACAAGTCGAGCATAATTGATTAAATTTCAACTTTTGGACTTAAAATGCAAAAATGGAAAGTTGGTGGACTTAATTGCAAGAAAATAAAACTTAAGGGACCCCTCTGTAATTTTCGATTTTGGGACTGAACTCAAGTTTAAAAATTATGCTTTGACATTTTAATAAAGTTTTAAGAGTTTTTAGATAAATAAAATCAACCCTTAAAAGCCCAAGGACTAGATTGTAAAATTCTAGAAGTTTAAGGGCTATTTTGCAATTTTCGAAACTGTACCAGACCCTAATTTTAATTTTTGAAATTTTAACTCTTAAGGGACTGGAAATAACATATTTTAAGTGTATTCCAAAAATCCAAGTGTTTAGAGCTTGGAAAGTAATTTTATAAAATTTGAGGACCAAATTGTAAAAGATTAAACTTGAGGACCAAAATACAATTTCCAGGACTTATGCAGTCCATGCACCTGGAAATACTAATTTATCTATAACATAATTATATCTTGGACCCAAGGTTCAAATTTCATAACAATTGGACCCTAAAAGCCTTAAAGGCAATTATTTCAAAACGGGACAAAAATGAGATTTTCAAAACTTAAGGGACCTAAACTTATTTCTTTTTAAAACTGCTTTTGTCCCAATATCCCACTAACCATAGTGATATTTTTCAACTGGAATCACATTAAAAGCCCTTCCGGTTTGTGAGTTCCAATTATTTTAAACTTAGAGCCCGAAATGGCAATTTTAACAAATTTGGGGCCAATATGAGAATTTTATAAAAATCGACCTCAAAACTTCAAAAATCTGAATCTATGAACAATTTTAAGAATTTAGAAACTGACCACATAATGTTTCAAGGTCGGGATATTTATTTAATCAATTTTTAACCCCAAAAGTATTGGGTTTTACAAAATGGGGCTAAATTGTAAATTTTCTTTTTATCAAGGACCTAACTCTAATTATTTTCCTTTTACTAAAACAGCCCTGGACCCTCTGACTTCAATTTTTAATTAAAATATTTTATTTTCTCAAAAACCCTTGACTTATCGGACCGCCTTGACCGATTAATACCCGATCGCAGGGCGGCTTCCCGTCTTGCGATTTGAATCTATAATGGGACTTATGTTCCACCTAATATTTCAAGATATCGAAGATTGCTTATACTCGATAATCATCTTCATCCAAATAACTCCACCAACGCCATAATTACCTTACGCAAATGTTTGAAAACTTTTCATGAACTAGCTTCCGAATCAATATACTCGACTGCCTGGTTGACTACCTGAACGTGTATTTAATTTACTGCTTGAGTCAACTTGGTGTGTCGAGCTCACAGTCGGAGTGGATACGTCGGGGATGGAACCGGGCAGCTCGGCTGCTATTCCACTCTTCCCTACCCCATCGTCCTAATCCCGCAACCGAGGGACGGAGTTTGTCGAGGGAAGCGGGTCGTAGTACTTGAGGTATAATCATGATTATGACGAATCCGAGCCTTGCTAGCTCCAACGTGGATTTTGTCTTTGCCTATGGAGCAATAAGGTGACAGGTCTTGGACCATCATGAACGGGGAGTTACAAGGAAGAAGCGAAGGAATCGCTTGTCCATCCACCACGATTCCCGAGTTGAACTAACGTTTGGTTGGCGCTACATTTCAAGATGCGCAACCGCTACTTGTAATGCATGGGTTGGCGCTACACTTGATCGCAACCACTAATTGTCTTGCATGGGATTGGCGCTACACTTGATCGCAATCCTTCATGCGCTTGAATCATCGTGCTTGTGTGACCACGAACTATTTCTCAAAATATATAAATATATTACTTAATATATATTTATCACGATGCTTGTGGGCTATGTATGAAAACATGCATCATACCTCACGTTTTTCATACAAATGTTTTCTCGCATTAACTATATATATCGCCACACTTGCACACGATCATCCCATCCACCGAGATTTACTGTCTCACTTCCTCCTTTTTCTAACATTTAGATGAAGAAGTACGTTGAAGACGTCGAACCTACCACAGTTGAATTCCTCTTGTTGATGTGGAGGCGACACTCCTTTTACTTTTATTGTTGTTGGACTTTTCATTTTGTTCTTTTGGGACCGTAAGTTAAATTCGGATAATCTATTGGGTTGTATTCGGATTCCGTCGGACCTTAAGATGTAATTTGTACTTGTGTGTATTTTATTCCATTGCATTAGACTCTATTTCACTTGGAGTTTGTATCATTGGTTTAGACTATTGAATTATTTCTGTTTAAGTGATTGATCGTTGTCGCGTCACGTTTGGGGCGTGACGAGATATGGTATCGAGCTCGGTTTGTAAGGAGAAAACTTACACCGAAATGACCCGAGATAGGTTCCTCCGACCTTGGATTGGGTATCCCTACTAGATGACCTAAGTTAAATTTTGGATGAATATTTGAACTCTTTTGGGTTGTTATAGTGTTAAGATATTCGAATATTCCTCTATTTGGACGTTAGGTAATTTAGAAAATCCGTGATTTGGAGATTACAATGTCGATATGGTGAGACTTGAAGAATATGAGGTTATCTCTTGATAAGTATATGATTTGGATGTGATCTATTATAGGACATAGACACCTAATGATATTACTTTGGGAAAATGATAGTAGGGGAGTCACTAAGTATAATGATCGATGATAGTACCCTTGTGTTATTCATTCTCAAGTACTTGCACAAGCTTAAGTAAGGGAATTTGACTTGTGGTTTAGGTATCACGGATAAGATACATTGAGGATGTGACTATTATACGATCTCGACTAGATGTTACCATTAAATATCCCTCCGAGGATAGAAGAACTATTTGATCAACTTCAGGAGCGACGGTGTACTCTAAGTTTGATTTGCAACAAGGATATTATCAACCTCAAGATCCGTGAAGAAGATGTTTCCAAAACGGCATTTCAAACAAGATATGGACACTACGAGTTGGTAGTGATGTCTTTCGATCGACGAACGCACTAGCGATGTTTATGGATCGATGCATCGAGTCTTTCAACCTTATTTGGATCAATTCGTAGTGATATTCATTGATGACATACTCGTATACTCTAAGTCTAGAGAATAGCATGAACGTCATCTGAAAATTGTTTTGGAGATACTACGAGAGCACAAGTTGTATGCCAAATTCAGCAAGTGCGAATTTTGGCTTAGTGAAGTCGCATTCTTAGGATACATAGTATCCGACACTAGGATCGTCGTAGACCCTTGAAGGTACGGACAGGTGGTTGAATGGAAACAACTTGAGTCTCAGAACGGAGATCAGAAGTTTCTTAGGACTAGCTGGATATTATCAAAGATTTATCAGAATTTCTCCAAGATAGCCGGACCACTCACTCGACTAACCCAGAAGCAAGTCTAGTTTGTGTGGAATGACAAGTGTGAGGCTAATTTCCAAGAGTTGAAGAAACGACTCACTCTGACTCGATCTTAGCCCTTCCAAAGGGAAAAAAACTTTGTCGTCTCGATGATGCATCAAAGGAAGGACTAGGAGCGGTGCTCATGCGGGGAAGGAAGAGTCATCACTTATGCATCACGCAAAGCTCAAGCCGTATGAGGCCAATTACCCAACGCATGACTTGGAATTGGCGGCGACAATATTCGCGTTAAAGAAATGGAGGCACTATCTCCACGGAGCAACATTCACGATTTTCACGGATCACAAGAGCTTGAAGTATCTATTCTCTCGAAAAGACCTCAATCGAGGCAACGGAGATGGATGGAGTTAATTGAGGAATATCACTTTGATATCAATACCATCCCGGAAAGCTAAGGTAGTAGGCGCGCCTTGAGCGGCGAGTTTAGCCGACTAATGATTCGAGAGTGGAAATCATTAGAAGAGTGAGCACTTGGAATCGACGAGAACCAATACTCATATTTCATGTGCTAACATTTCGGTTAAACCCGATCTGCTGAACGAGATCAAGGAAACACGAGAAGCAGATGTGCATCTTCAAAAACTTAAAGAAAAGATACTTAAGGGAGAGAGTTCATAATTCTCGGTACATGAAGATGGAATTATTAGATTCCAAAAATCGAGTTTGTGTACCAAGTGACGAGCAAATTAGGAATAGAATCTCGCAGAGGCACACCGTTCGAAATACACTATACATCCCGGAGGAAACAAGATGTATAAGGACTTGAAACAAAAGCATTCGGTGGGCAAACATGAAGAACCGGTGCGAGTTCGTTGCGAGATGCTTGACTTGTCAACGAGTAAAGATGAACACCAACGACCATCCGGTTTATTACAACCGTTGAGAATTCCCGAGTGGAAATGGGAACACATAACGATGGACTTCGTGATGGATCTACCGAGGACTAGACGAGGCAATGATGCTATATGGGTAGGCGTGACCGACTCACGAAATCGCACACTTCTTACCCATGAAGAAAACCGATAGCTTGTAGAAAATCGCGCAAATTTATATCCGAGATCATTCGACCGCATGGAGTGCCGATCGACATTGTGTCGACAGAGACCGAGGTTTGTCTCCGGTTACGAAGTACTTGCACAAGGAATTGGGTACCTCGCTAAGTTTCGGACAACAACACATCCACAAACGGATGGCGATCACGAGCGAGCGATTCAAACCCTGGAAGATATCTTTGCGAGCACTTGCGTTGGATTTCAAGGAAGTTGGGATTCGCACTTACCATTGGCCGAGTTACTTTATAATAATATATATCGGGCCACAATTGGGATGGCACCTACGAGCCTTGTACGGGCGAAAGTGTAGATCTCCACTACACTTTGGGAGATTGATGACCAATGGACTCCAAAAGAAAACGCAAAGTAGCCCTGAATTCCAAAGGTCGACTTAGTTTAGGAGGCCATGGAGAAGGTCAAGGCGATCGAACGGATCCGCACAGCTCGGCCGCCAAAAGAGTTACGCAGAGGCAAGAGGAGAAAGGACTTGGAATTTGAAGCCGGAGATGAAGTATTTCTCGGACTCTCTCCACGGAAAGGATTGATCAATCGAGAAGAAAGGAGGCAAGTTGAGCCGAGATATGTTGGACCTTGCAAGATTTTGCGGAGGATCGGGAAGTTAGCCTACCGACTTGAGTTCTGCAGAAGCAAAGATGCGGGGAATGCACGATGTATTCCATGTATCGAGATTGAAAAGGTATCAACCAGATCCTGAGCACATCATCACTCGTGATGCTCCTCCTCTAATGGAAAATTTATCTTACACCGAAACCAATCGAGAATCATTGACCGGCCAGTGCGTCGGTTGCGTAGCGAAGAGAGATTCAATGGTTAAAGTTGTATGGCGGAATCACAACCGAGACGAAGAAGACGCAACGTGGGAGATGGAAGAAGACATGAGGAATCAATATCCGAAATTGTTCTAAAGAGAATTTGGGGACCAAATTCTTTTAAGAAAGGTGAATGTGAGACCCCGAATTTTAACGTGAGATTCGGTGTTATGTAGTGATTATTTATTCGGCTATGTATCACAAACCTATTATTAATGAAACTCGACTCTATTTTTATTTATTTCTTCCCACGTCAATTACACATTTCGCATTTTTAGAGCTTAGCAATTTTATATTCTTCCTCTAGTATTAATACTTGATCGAATGACTACTACTTTAGGAATATTAGACCTCCAACAATTTAGGAGTACATTCCAATCCTTATCCTAATATTTCATCTTATTCTATAATTCATCCCAACCAATTTCCCAATCAATTTTTTTTTTAAAAAAAAAATATTTTTTTATATTTTTAAAAAATTTGAAAATTACCATAAATGGGGAGGTTGTTTCATATTCTTTTCAAGACCTACAATTATATATGTATATATATATATTTACATATATATTTTTTTTTTCTCAACTTTTGGTCACATGCTTAAAGGATGGACAAACTTTTCTTTCCACCAAATTCTAATAAATAAAAATACCAACACCATGATTATTATTCCCTCCAACTTTTGGCTCCTTGTCTTAGGGAATCAATCATTTTTGTTATTTTTTTCTTTATCTACCAATATTATTCATTTCATAATTATCATAAAAACACAAGACTTACTTCCATTTTCCTCTCTAAAGGATCAAATTCTTCAAGCATAAGGTAAGAATGTCTTCATTTCTCCCAACTCTATTTTTCTTCTCCAATCCTCAACCTTATACCTTCACCATCTAATGATGTTGAATCCTTCTTGTTGAGGTACTCCTAGAGAAAATTCTTGAAGAATTAGAGACCTAGATTTGACTACAAGCTTGAAGAGGAAATTCAAGATTACATATTATTAAGGTGAGAAAATTATGGTTTTAGTATTTTTCTCTTGACAACATGAAGAATTAATTTTTGACTCAAGAATATAAATTTTTGGAGTTTAGGGGCTGACCTACATCATCTCAAGTGGAGGTTAGAGGCTTGAAGGAAAATTTCCATTTTTGAGACTACTTGAAGATATTAAGGTGAGTAGTAACCATTTGGTACTAGTATATTTTCTTTAGACTTGAGACTTTAATTTTAACACCAAAATATGGTTTGGATACCATTTAGGGGCTGATCTTCAAGAGTTTTAGTCAAGAAGTTGATTCAAGGAAGAAGACCACATTTTAGATCAACCCGAGAAACTACTACGAGGTGGGTGGAAAAATTCTTTCAACTTCTAGGTGTTTTAAATTGAAAATATGCATGTAGTGTCACGCCCCAAACGTGACGCGACAACGATCAATCACGTAAACAAAATAAATCAACAAATCGAAACCAAAGATACAAAACTCAAAGGAAAAAGAGTCTAATGCAATGGAATTAAAATAACCACGAGTACAAATTACATCTTAAGGTCCGGCAAGATCCGAATACAACCCAAAAGATTATCTTAATTAACTTACAGTCAAAACGAAAATAAAATGAAGAGTCCAACAACAAATAAAAGTAAAAGGAAATGTCTTTCCACAACACCGACAGTGATTCAATGATGAGGTTCGGTGCCTTCAACGTACTCTTCATCTAAAGGTTAGAAAACGGGAGGGAATGAGACAAAAATCTCGGTGGATGGGGTGATCGTGTGCAAGTGTGGCGATATAAATAGTTAATGCGAGAAATTTAGTTGTATGAAAAACGCGTGAGAGATGATGCATGATTTCACACACATCCACAAGCGTCGTGATAAACATATTAAGTAATATACTTATACAATTTGAGAAAATTCATGGTCAAGCGCACTATGGTCCAAGTAAACATGAGGATTGCGTGCGGATTTGTAACGCCAATCCTATGCAAGACAAGTAAGCGGTTGCGTGCAGTTTGTAGCGCCAACCAAACGGGTCCGATTAACTCGGAATCGTGTGGATCGCACAGCAATTCCTTCGTTCTTCCTTGTAACTCCCGAGCAAGATGGTCCAAGACCACCACCTTATCGCTCCGTAGGCAAAGACAAAATCCACAGTGGAGCTAGCAAGGCTCGGATTTGTCATAATCATGATTATACCTCAAGTACTACGACCCGCTTCCCCGGACAAACTCCGTCCTCGGTTGCGGGATTAGGGCGATGGGGCCGAGAGTGGAATAGCAGCCGAGCTGCCCGGTTCCATCCCCCGACGTATCCATTCCGATGTGAGCTCGACACACCAAGTTGACTCGGGCGAGGTAATTAAGTACACGTTCGGGTAGTCAACCAGGCAAATCAGTATTATTGATTTGGGAAGCGATTCATGAAATGTTCTCAAAAATTTGCGCAAGATAGTTATGGCGTTGGTGGAGTTATTGGGATGAAGATAATTATCGGGAGGATAAGTAGTCTTCGATATCTTAAGGATTAGGAGGAACATAAGTCCCGTTATAGATTCGAAATCGCGAGACAAGGAAATCGCCCGCGATCGGGTATTAATGTCGGTCAAGACGATCCGATAAGTCAAGGGATTTTTAAGAAAATAAAATATTTTAATTAAATATTAAAGTAAGAGGGTCCAGGGCTGTCTCTTTAAAAGAAAATAATTTGAGTTAGGTCCTTATAAAAATAAAATTTACAATTAGCCCCGTTTTGTCAAAACCAATACTTTTGGGGTTAAAAGTTAAATAAATAAATGTCCCGACCTTGAAATATTATGAGGTCAGTTCCTAAATTCTCTAAGTTATTCAGAGATTCAGGTTTTTTAAAGTTTTGAGGTCGAGTTTTTATAAAATTCTCACATTGGCCCCAAAATTGTTAAAATTGTCATTTCGGGCCCTAAGTTTAAAATAATCGGAACTCACAAATCGGAAGGGCTTCTAATGTGATTCCAGTTGGAAAATGTCACTAAGGTTAGTGGGATATTGGGACAAAAACAGTTTTAAAACGTCATAAGTATAGGTCCCTTAACTTTTGCAAATCTCATTTTTGTCCCATTTTGAAATAATTGCCTTTAAGGCTTTTAGGGGTCCAATTGTTATGAAATTTGAACCTTGGGTCCAAAATGTAATTATGTTATAGGTAAATTAGTATTTCCAGGTGCATGGGCTGCATAAGTCTTGGAAATTTCATTTGGGTCCTCAAGTTTAATCTTTTACAATTTGGTCCCTCAAGTTTTATAAAATTACTTTCCAAGCTCTAAACACTTGGATTTTTGGAATACACTTAAAATATGTTATTTCCAGTCCCTTAAGAGTTAAAATTTCAAATTTTAAAATTAGGGTCTGGTACAGTTTCGAAATTTGCAAAATAGCCCTTAAACTTCTCAAATTTTACAATCTAGTCCTTGGGCTTTTAAGGGTTGATTTTATTTATCTAAAAACTCTTAAAACTTTATTAAAATATCAAAACATCATTTTTGAACCTGAGTACAGTCCCAAAAATCGAAATTTACAGAGAGGTCCCTTAAGTTTTATTTTCTTTCACTTAAGTCCACCAACTTTCCATTTTTGCATTTTAAGTCCAAAAATCGAAATTTAATCAATTATGCTCGACTTGTCCAGGTTATAGGTCATTCAAAACATAGATTTCAAGAGTCATAAACATACATATCCATCTCATATAAGAATTTATCAAATTTGACAATAAAGTGTGCATGTATGTCCTAATTTTCGGTAAATCGCATTTTGAGCAACACTTGAGAAATTTTTTCCAACTTGATACAAGAAAATAGCATGCAATATATAATATATATCTCAAATGCTCAATAACAAAATACTACATGCATTTTTATGAATTAAAACACCTAGAAGTTGAAAGGATTTTCTACCCACCTTGTTTGTTCGGTTGATTGGTGTAAAGTGGTGTCACTAGACCTTGAGGATTTTAATCCTCACTTAAGGCAGCCCCTAAGTCCAATAATACAAGGAGTTTTGAGTTAGAAAATGAAGATTTGAACCAAGGAGGGAAAAAGAGAAGGAATAGGCCAAAGGTACCACACTTACCTTGTGTAGTTGAAAGTTGTAGTCAAAAATTGATAGTCTCTTAAGAACTTGATCACCACTTAAACAAAGCTCCAAGGTCAGCCCCTAATCACCTCAAAATGATAATTTTGGTGTTAAAATTCGAAATTAATAGGGGAGAAGAAGAAGGTACCAAAAATCCCATTTCTTACCTTATAGTCCAAATTCTTCAAATTTCTTCAAGATGACAAGTCTCTTAATATCTTCAAAGGTCTTCTATGTATACCTCAAAATCAAAATCAAACTTAAATTAGGTGGTGGAAGAGATGAGTTAGGTGATATCAAAAATGGATTGAAAAAGAAATTTTTCTTACCTTTGGAGTGGTAGATTCGAATTCTTGCTAGTAGAAGTGAAGGATTTCTTGAATTTTGTTAAGTGTTGGAGAATGAGAGGATTAGAAGAGTGATAGGATGAAAATGAATTTTTGTCCTCTCTTGAAACCATGTTGGCCAAAAATAAGGTAAGAAATATAATTAATTTTTTTTTTTAATAATTATGTAAAGTAAAGTTGGAGGAAGAAAGAAAGAAAAAAAAAATGAAATTATTCCCCTAATCTTGCTATGGCGAAAGTTGGTGCAAGTAGGAGGATACTTTTATTATTTTGGTGGTCAAATTATGAATTGGTAATAATTGGAGAAAAAAAGTTGATTCCCCCCTTTTTTTCATGTTATAGCCGTCCAACACACTAGCATTTTTGTTTTTTTTTTTCTTTTGTTTTGTTTGTTGTCTTGTGTGAGTTGGGAGGTAATATGATGTGTAAAGTGTATTGAGTGAGATGAGTTGTGTATAAAAAAAAAAGGAAGTCTAAAAAAAAAATAAAAAGGATAGGAAATGTATATAATTTAATGGAGGTGTATAAATAAAATAAAAGTTGATAAAGGTGGAATCTATAATTGAATAGAATGGTCAAATGCTTCCTTGTCTACCTCCCCAAGTGGACGTCCATGCTAGTCTTAATACTCAAAAAAATATATATATTTTTTTTTCCCAAAATTCATGATAATAGAAGAATAATATCAATCTCCAAATAATTAGTGATTTCCTTGATCACTTATAAGTCTCATGATCATCTAATCTAAATCGAATTCTTAATTCTATAAGGCATAAATCTCTAAATAACTAGTCTCTTAAATTTCTAAGGTAACTAAAAGATACACAAATAATATTAATGATGATCAATCAAGTGATCATAAATGAGAAATAAAATTAATAAGTGATTATGATCACAAGAAGTAAATAAGGAAATTAAAGGCGAAATATATTTATCATTAATATTTACCCGTCAAAGCGGCACGCGGTAGAATTGTCAAATAGTACAAAGACGATACGTGATACAAGTACATGTTCGAATAAAAATCGAGGCTTCACATTCTCCCTCCTTAAAAAAAGAATTTGGTCCCCAAATTCTCTTGAAATAGTTAAGGTATTGATTCCTCATGTCTTCTTCCTTTCTCCCATGTTGCGTCTTCGTCTCGATTGTGGTTCCGCCATACAACTTTAACCATTGGAATCTCTCTGATTACGCAACCGACGTATCTGGTCAATGATTACGATTGGTTCCTCGGTGTAAGATAAATTCTCCATTAGAGGAGGAGCATCACGAGTGATAATATGCTCGGGATCCTGTTGGTACTTTTTCAATCTCGATACATGGAATACATCGTGCATTCCCCGCGTCTTTGTCTTGTGCGGTAACTCGAGTTGGTAGGCCAACTTCCCGATCCTCTGCAAAATCTTGTAAGGTCCAATATATCTCGGACTTAGTTTGCCTCCTTCTTTGGATTGATCAATCCTTTCCGTGGCAAGAGTCCGAGAAATACTTCATCTCCCGGCTTCAAATTCCAAGTCCTTTCTCCTCTTGTCCGCGTAACTCTTTTGGCGGCTCTGAGTATGTCGGATTCGTTCCTTGATCAACTTGACCTTCTCCATGGCCTCCCGAACTAAGTCGACCTTTGGAATCGATGGTGACTTTCGTTTCTCTTTTGGAGTCCATTGGTCATCAATCTCCCCAGTGTAGTGGGGATCTACACTTTCGTCCATACAAGGCTTCGTAGGGTGCCATCCCAATCGTGGCACGATAAGCTGTTATTATAGGCGAACTCGGCCAATGGTAAGTGCGAATCCCAACTTCCTTGGAAATCCAATGTGCGGGCTCGCAACATGTCTTCCAGGGTCTGAATTGTTCGCTCCGATGCCATCGGTTTGCGGATGTCTTTCTTGTCTTTGAAACTTAGCGAGTACCCAATTCCTCATGTAAGCATTTCCCGGAATCGGAGACAAACCTCGGGTCTCTGTCGACACAATGTCGATTGGCACTCCATGCGGTCGGATGATCTCTCGGATGTAAATTTGCGCAAGTTTACGCAAGGCCGTCGGTTTTCTTCATGGGTAGGAAGTGTCGCGATTTTGTGAGTCGGTCTACGACTACCCATATAGCATCATCGCCTCGTCTGGTCCTTGGTAGATCCGTCACGAAGTCCATCGTTATGTGTTCCCATTTCCACTGGGAATTCTCAACGGTTGTAATAAACCGGATGGTCGTTGGTGTTCACTTTTACTTGTTGACAAGTCGGCATCTCGCAACGAACTCGCTGGTTCTTCATGTTTGCCCACCATAATGTTGTTTCAAGTCCTTATACATCTTGTTTCCTCCGGGATGTATAGTGTATTTCGAACGGTGTGCTTCGAGAGGATTCTTTCCTAAGTTGCTCATCATTCGGTACACAAATTCTATTCTCAAATCTGATGATCCCATCTTCCCTGCTTGTCGAGAATTCGATCTCTCTCCTTTGAGTATCTTCTCTTTTAGTTTTTGAAGTTGCACGTCAATCCCCTGTGTTACTTTGATCTCGTTTAGTAGATCGGGTTTAACTGAAATATTAGCACATGAAATTCGAGTACTGGTTCTTGTCGGATTCCAAGTGCTCAATTCTTCTAATGATCTCCACTCTCGAATCATTAGTCTAGCTAAACTCGCCTTTACTCAAGGCGTCGGCTACTACGTTAGCTTTCCCGGGATGGTATTGAATATCAAAGTGATAATCTTCTATTAACTCCATCCATCTCCGTTGCCTCAAATTGAGTTCCTTCGAGAGAATAGATACTTTAGGCTCTTATGATGCGGTAAACCGTGAATGTTGCTCCGTAGAGATAGTGTCTCCATTTCTTTAACGCGAACACTATTGCTGCCAATTCCAAGTCATGCGTTGGGTAATTGGCTTCATACGGTTTGAGTTTCCGTGATGCGTAAGCAATGACCTTTCCTTCTTGCATGAGTACTGCTCCTAGTCCTTCCTTTGATGCGTCATGTAGACGACAAAGTTTTTCGTTCCCTTTGGAAGGGCTAAGATCGAGCCGTAGTAAGTCGTTTCTTGACTCTTGGAAACTAGCCTCACACTTGTCATTCCACTCAAACTTGACTTGCTTCTGGGTTAGTCGAGTGAGTGGTCCGGCTATCTTGGAGAAATCCTGGATAAATCTTTGATAATATCCAGCTAGTCCTAAGAAACTTCTGATCTACGTTACGGACTCGGGTTGTTTCCATTCAACCACCTGCTCTGCCTTCGAAGGATCTACGGCGATCCCTGTGCGGATACTATGTGTCCCAAGAATGCGACTTCACTAAGCCAAAATTCGCACTTGCTGAATTTGGCATACGGCTTTGTGCTCTCGTAGTGTCTCTAAAACAATTTTCGGATGACGCTCATGCTCCTCTTTAGACTTAGAGTATACGAGTATGTCATCAATGAATATCACTACGAATTGATCCAAATAAGGTTGAAAGACTCGATGCATTAGATCCATAAACACCGCTGGTGCGTTTGTCGGACCGAAAGGCATCACTACAAACTCGTAGTGTCCATATCGTCCGAAATCTTTGTTTTGGAAACGTCCTCTTCACGGATCTTTAACGATAATATCCTTGTTGTAAATCAAACTTGAGTACACCATCGCTCCTTGAAGTTGATCAAACAGATTCGTCTATCCTCGGGAGGGGATATTTGTTCTTGATGGTCACGCCTGTTAAGTCCGCGATAGTCTATACACGCCTTAATGTGCCGTCTTTCTTTTTGACAAATAAGTACCTGCTCCCCATGGAGACGTCTTGGTCGAATAAATCCCACATCCATCACTTTTGTAATTGTGTCTTCAACTCTTGTAACTCAACAGAGCCATTCTATACGACGTTCTAGCAATCGGGCGGTTCGCTGGTAATACCCGATAGTGAACTCAACTTCCCTATCCGGAGGGACGTGGTGAGTTCTTGTGGAAATACATCTGTATATTCCGATACTATAGGTACTTGATTAATTTGTGTCTCAACCTTAGGTTTGTTTATTACAAACGCCAAGCACCCTTGTGCCCCTCTAGTGATCGCCTTCCTCGCTTTCATTCTTTGAAATGATTGGGGCAATCTTAGCTCGTGCTCTTCCCGAAATTTCCACTTCGGGCTTATCGGGTTCACATAGTTTAATGGACTTGCGATGGCGATCCATTTGTGCATGGTGTGCGACAACCAGTTCATTCCCAATATAATGTCGTATTCGAGATATAGCGAAAGATCAAATCAAATGAGGAAATTTATCTCATCAATTTTAACCCATGCATTATAGATAATGTCTCATTATATAAACTTGCGCCCATAGGAGTTGATACTTCTAAACCTATAGGCATATGTTCCATGCATGCATGCAACTTGTGTACAAAATGTGGTGCGACAAATGAATGCGTTGATCCAGGGTCAAATAGTACTTTAGCGTAATGGCTAGATACTAGAAGCGTACCTTCCACCACGTCTTGCCTCCGAGCCTCATGTCCACTAGTGCAAATGCTCGAAAGCGGACATCCTTGCCGTTACCCTGGCCGTTAGCCGGCTTCACGTGGTTGCACTGTTTGGTCCGGTCTTCGTATTTGGACAATCCTTCACCGGTGTTGATTACTTCCACAGCGTAAACACCTTCCATGTTTACGCCAACGATGATCATTAGCGATGTCCCGATTTTTGGCAATGTGTACATACTTGGCCCTTTTTCCCTATATCGGTCCTTTCCCTTTTTCTGTCTTAACAATGGCCCTTCGAATTTTAACAGCGGCCTTGATGGTTGTCCCAACTGCTTTCCTTTTGAGACTGCATTCGATGGCCTATTCAACGAATCGACCAATGCGGTTAAGTCCCACTAACGCGGAGAGTCTGCTTTTCTGCGGCTGAGTATGTTGTTATTTCAACGATCAAAAGTTGTTTCGGAGTTCCGAGATCCCGTGTGAACTTATACAATTTGTCCTCTTCTCGTCTTTGATTGTTCTGGGGCATATTTGGATAACCGATGGAATTCGACTACATCTTGGGCCACGACATGTTCCCCTGTCTCAACTTATGGAATTCATCCCAGTGCCTCCTTCACGACTTGGGGTATGTATTGCTCATTGAATTCACCAGAAATTTTCCCATGTCCTATCTATTTGATCATGTTCCCACTTTCTCTCAACCTGTTCTCCACCAATCTCGAGCAAACATTCTAGTCGGAACACGGCGGCGTAACCTTTTGTTCCCCCGAGTATTGGAGTGTATTGAAGATATTCTCCGGTTCCCGATCCATTCTTCGCTTTCACGTCATCCGGTTCCCCTAAGAAAGTCGGGGGTCGAATCGTAAAACCGCTCCAAGGTGCGGTCATTCGTCTCTCGAGTAGGTTCATGGTTAGCCGACGAGGCTCCGCTTGTTGCCTCATGAAAACTAATATCTCTTTGCAAAGTGCTATTGCGTTAGGTTATCTCCTGCGATTGGCGGAGGAGGTGGTGGCAATTCGGGGGAGGTGCCCGATCCCTTTGCGCATCATTGTACCTTTGGGGTATACGGCGGGGTCTCCGCGTCACGGTTTCGGCCATGAATGAGTTTAGCTACAATACAAAAATGAATGATTCCAATAAATATTCGCGTAAAACAAGTTATACCGCAAGGAGAGCAACATAAGTACACAAGACATAGAATAAGTAGAAAAGATATATCCATTAATGTGAAAATTTGAATACATCCGAATGAGTTCATACAACAGAAATATAAAATCAAAGATAAACTAGAGTCGGATACAACTTGATTAAGGTACAAACCGAAAACAAAATACAACAGGATGGAATTAAGCATCGGCTAAAATCTATCATATAAGTTATCTACTCGGTGAGGTCGCCGTCATCATCACTAGCGGCCTCGTCTATAATCGGATCTGATCGGTGAGGTACCACCTCGATTAGCCGATCGACTAAATCGCCACGCTCGATCCGGAGCATCATCGAGTGGGGCGGCTTCAGCGCCTCGGTCTCTTCATCTTCCATTGGATCCTCATCGGGATCCTCTTGGGATCTTCTTCAGATCCTCCTGATCCTCTTCATTATCGAGGACTCAAAGTCGGGCATGGGTTCCGCCTCGGGTGGCAACGGTGGCGCATTAGCCGCTAAGCGGCCTCAAAGCAAGATCCCAAGTTAAGGCATGTGTGAGGTCCTCTATCACCTGCATTTGTTTGATGATAGTATCTTGAGGCGATCGATGGTGCCTCTCGACATGTATGTCTCCCTTTCCCACTTTCCGCGGCCTTCCTTGGCGCGTTCCATCTTCGTCGTGCGAGTAACTTCCAAGTGTTCCTGGATTGATGGATTTGATCCTCACGAGCACGGATGGTATCCTCGTGATCCTTAGCAAGGAGGGTAAGATCGTTCTTCTCCTCTTGCTCTTTGCCGGAGGAGTGTCGGTTCTTGGTTGCGGCGGCGTTCTTCCGCCAATTCCGAGATAGCTCGAAGGTATTCCTGGTGCCGATGGTTAGTGTATGCCGGAAGTAATCACGTTCGGCGCGGGCCTCCAATAATTCCCACCGATAGGTGGCGTCGGCTCCATCCCGAACAAGCCAAACTAAGAAGGATCGGTCGGAGTAAGAAAATATAGGGAAGAACAAGGAAAGAATAACTAAGGAAAGTCGGTCAAGAGTCAACTAAGTCAAATCAAGTATGACTATAGATTCTCCAAGTATAAATTTCGACTTAACATAAATATCAATAATACGGTTCTATGCCATTATTGAAATCGATTTCACAACTTAATTAGTCAAGTCACGGTACTACCCAACACAATCCGAGGGTCCTATCCTGGTTGGCTCGGTGTAAGTTTCCATCTTACTAGCCGAGCTCGATACCATAACAATCACGCCCCAAACGTGACGCGACAACGATCAATCACTTAAACAGAAATAAATCAACAAATAAACCAAAGATACAAAACTCAAAGGAAAAAGAGTCTAATGCAGCGGAATTAAAATAACCACGAGTACAAATTACATCTTAAGGTCCGCGATCCGAATACAACCCAAAAGATTATCTTAATTAACTTACGGTCAAACAGAAATAAAATGAAGAGTCCAACAACAAATAAAAGTAAAAGGAAATGTCTTTCCACAACACCGACAGTGATTCAATCAGAGGTTCGGTGCCTTCAACGTACTCTTCATCTAAAGGTTAGAAAACGGGAGGGAATGAGACAAAAATCTCAGGTGGATGGGGTGATCGTGTGCAAGTGTGGCGATATAAATAGTTAATGCGAGAAATTTAGTTGTATGAAAACGCGTGAGAGATGATGCATGATTTCACACACATCCACAAGCGTCGTGATAAACATATTAAGTAATATACTTATACAATTTGAGAAAACGATTCATGGTCAAGCGGGCACTATGGTCCAAGTAAACATGAGGATTGCGTATGGATTTGTAACGCCAATCCTATGCAAGACAAGTAAGCGGTTGCGTGCGGTTTGTAGCGCCAACCAAACGGGTCCGATTAACTCGAGAATCGTGTGGATCGAGACAGAATTCCTTCGTTCTTCCTTGTAACTCCCGAGCAAGATGGTCCAAGACCTGTCACCTTATCGCTCCGTAGGCAAAGACAAAATCCATAGTGGAGCTAGCAAGGCTCGGATTTGTCATAATCATGATTATACCAGAAATACTACGACCCGCTTCCCTTGGACAAACTCCGTCCCTCGGTTGCGGGATTAGGGCGATGGGGCGGAGAGTGGAATAGCAGCCGAGCTGCCCGTTCCATCCCCGACGTATCCATTCCGATCGTGAGCTCGACACACCAAGTTGACTCGGCGGGTAATTAAGTACACGTTCGTAGTCAACCAGTGCAATGAGTATTATTGATTTGGGAAGCGATTCATGAAATGTTCTCAAAAATTTGCGCAAGATAGTTATGGCGTTGGTGGAGTTATTGGGATGAAGATAATTATCGGGAGGATAAGTAGTCTTCGATATCTTAAGGATTAGGAGGAACATAAGTCCCGTTATAGATTCGAAATCGCGAGACAAGAAAATCGCCCCGTGATCGGGTATTAATCGGTCAAGACGATCCGATAAGTCAAGGGATTTTTAAGAAAATAAAATATTTTAATTAAATATTAAAGTAAGAGGGTCCAGGGCTGTCTCTTTAAAAGAAAATAATTTGATTTAGGTCCTTATAAAAATAAAATTTACAATTAGCCCCGTTTTGTCAAAACCAATACTTTTGGGGTTAAAAGTTAAATAAATAAATATCCCGACCTTGAAATATTATGAGGTCAGTTCCTAAATTCTCTAAGTTATTCAGAGATTCAGGTTTTTTTAAAGTTTTGAGGTCGAGTTTTTATAAAATTCTCACATTGGCCCCAAAATTGTTAAAATTGTCATTTCGGGCCCTAAGTTTAAAATAATCGGAACTCACAAATCGGAAGGGCTTCTAATGTGATTCCAGTTGGAAAATGTCACTAAGGTTAGTGGGATATTGGGACAAAAACAGTTTTAAAACGTCATAAGTATAGGTCCCTTAACTTTTGCAAATCTCATTTTTGTCCCATTTTGAAATAATTGCCTTTAAGGCTTTTAGGGGTCCAATTGTTATGAAATTTGAACCTTGGGTCCAAAATGTAATTATGTTATAGGTAAATTAGTATTTCCAGGTGCATGGGCTGCATAAGTCTTGGAAATTTCATTTGGGTCCTCAAGTTTAATCTTTTACAATTTGGTCCCTCAAGTTTTATAAAATTACTTTCCAAGCTCTAAACACTTGGATTTTTTGGAATACACTTAAAATATGTTATTTCAGTCCCTTAAGAGTTAAAATTTCAAATTTTAAAATTAGGGTCTGGTACAGTTTCGAAATTTGCAAAATAGCCCTTAAACTTCTCAAATTTTACAATCTAGTCCTTGGGCTTTTAAGGGTTGATTTTATTTATCTAAAAACTCTTAAAACTTTATTAAAATATCAAAACATCATTTTTGAACCTGAGTACAGTCCCAAAAATCGAAATTTACAGAGAGGTCCCTTAAGTTTTATTTTCTTTCACTTAAGTCCACCAACTTTCCATTTTTGCATTTTAAGTCCAAAAAATCGAAATTTAATCAATTATGCTCGACTTGTCCAGGTTATAGGTCATTCAAAACATAGATTTCAAGAGTCATAAACATACATATCCATCTCATATAAGAATTTATCAAATTTGACAATAAAGTGTGCATGTATGTCCTAATTTTCGTAAATCGCATTTTGAGCAACACTTGAGAAATTTTTCCAACTTGATACAAGAAAATAGCATGCAATATATAATATATATCTCAAATGCTCAATAACAAAATACTACATGCATTTTTATGAATTAAAACACCTAGAAGTTGAAAGGATTTTCTACCCACCTTGTTTGTTCGGTTGATTGGTGTAAAGTGGTGTCACTAGACCTTGAGGATTTTAATCCTCACTTAAGGCAGCCCCTAAGTCCAATAATACAAGGAGTTTTGAGTTAGAAAATGAAGATTTGAACCAAGGAGGGAAAAAGAGAAGGAATAGGCCAAAGGTACCACACTTACCTTGTGTAGTTGAAAGTTGTAGTCAAAAATTGATAGTCTCTTAAGAACTTGATCACCACTTAAACAAAGCTCCAAGGTCAGTCCCTAATCACCTCAAAATGATAATTTTGGTGTTAAAATTCGAAATTAATAGGGGAGAAGAAGAAGGTACCAAAATCCCATTTCTTACCTTATAGTCCAAATTCTTCAAATTTCTTCAAGATGACAAGTCTCTTAATATCTTCAAAGGTCTTCTATGTATACCTCAAAATCAAAATCAAACTTAAATTAGGTGGTGGAAGAGATGAGTTAGGTGATATCAAAAATGGATTGAAAAAGAAATTTTTCTTACCTTTGGAGTGGTAGATTCGAATTCTTGCTAGTAGAAGTGAAGGATTTCTTGAATTTTGTTAAGTGTTGGAGAATGAGAGGATTAGAAGAGTGATAGGATGAAAATGAATTTTTGTCCTCTCTTGAAACCATGTTGGCCAAAAATAAGGTAAGAAATATAATTAATATTTTTTTTAATAATTATGTAAAGTAAAGTTGGAGGAAGAAAGAAAGAAAAAAAAAATGAAATTATTCCCCCCTAATCTTGCTATGGCCGAAAGTTGGTGCAAGTAGGAGGATACTTTTATTATTTTGGTGGTCAAATTATGAATTGGTAATAATTGGAGAAAAAAAGTTGATTCCCCCCTTTTTTCATGTTATAGCCGTCCAACACACTAGCATTTTTGTTTTTTTTTTTTTTTTTTTGTTTGTTGTCTTGTGTGAGTTGGGAGGTAATATGATGTGTAAAGTGTATTGAGTGAGATGAGTTGTGTATAAAAAAAAGGAAGTCTAAAAAAAAAAAAAAGGATAGGAAATGTATATAATTTAATGGAGGTGTATAAATAAAATAAAAGTTGATAAAGGTGGAATCTATAATTGAATAGAATGGTCAAATGCTTCCTTGTCTACCTCCCCAAGTGGACGTCCATGCTAGTCTTAATACTCAAAAAAATATATATATATATATTTTTTTCCAAAATTCATGATAATAGAAGAATAATATCAATCTCCAAATAATTAGTGATTTCCTTGATCACTTATAAGTCTCATGATCATCTAATCTAAATCGAATTCTTAATTCTATAAGGCATAAATCTCTAAATAACTAGTCTCTTAAATTTCTAAGGTAACTAAAAGATACGCAAATAATATTAATGATGATCAATCAAGTGATCATAAATGCGAAATAAAATTAATAAGTGATTATGATCACAAGAAGTAAATAAGGGAAATTAAAGACGAAATATATTTATCATTAATATTTACCCGTCAAAGCGACGCGGTAGAATTGTCAAATAGTACAAAGACGATACGTGATACAAGTACATGTTCGAATAAAAATCGAGGGCTTCACATGTAGTATTTTGTTATTGAGCACTTGAGATATATATTATGTATTGCATGCTATTTTCTTGTATCAAGTTGGAAAAATTCTCAAGTGTTGCTCAAAAATGTGATTTATCGAAAAATAGGGCATACATGCACATTTTATTGTTATACTTGATGAAATTTTGTATGAGAAGGATATGTATGTGTATGACTCTTGAAATCTATGTTTTGAATGATTTACAACCTGGACAAGTCGAGCATAATTGATTAAATTTCAACTTTTGGACTTAAAATGCAAAAATGGAAAGTTGGTGGACTTAAGTGCAAGAAAATAAAATTTAAGGGACCCCTCTGTAATTTTCGATTTTTGGGACTGAACTCAGGTTCAAAAATTATGTTTTGACATTTTAATAAAGTTTTAAGAGTTTTTAGATAAATAAAATCAACCCTTAAAAGACCAAGGACTAGTTTGTAAAATTTTAGAAGTTTAAGGGCTATTTTGTAATTTTCGAAACTGTACCAGACCCTATTTTTAAATTTTGAAATTTTAACTCTTAAGGGTCTGGAAATAACATATTTTAAGTGTACTCCAAAAATCCAAGTGTTTAGAGCTTGGAAAGTAATTTTATAAAAATTGAGGGACCAAATTGTAAAAGATTAAACTTGAGGACCAAAATACAATTTCCAGGACTTATGCAGTCCATGCACCTGGAAATACTAATTTATCTATAACATAATTATATCTTGGACCCAAGGTTCAAATTTCATAACAATTGGACCCTAAAAGCCTTAAAGGCAATTATTTCAAAACGGACAAAAATGAGATTTTCAAAACTTAAGGGACCTAAACTTATTTCTTTTAAAACTGCTTTTGTCCCAATATCCCACTAACCATAGTGATATTTTTCAACTGGAATCACATTAAAAGCCCTTCCGGTTTGTGAGTTCCAATTATTTTAAACTTAGAGCCCGAAATGGCAATTTTAACAAATTTGGGGCCAATATGAGAATTTTATAAAAACTCGACCTCAAAACTTCAAAAATCTGAATCTATGAACAATTTTAATAATTTAGAAACTGACCTCATAATGTTTCAAGGTCGGGATATTTATTTAATCAATTTTTAACCCCAAAAGTATTGGGTTTTACAAAATGGGGCTAAATTGTAAATTTTCTTTTTATCAAGGACCTAACTCTAATTATTTTCCTTTTACTAAAACAGCCCTGGACCCTCTGACTTCAATTTTTAATTAAAATATTTTATTTTCTCAAAAACCCCTTGACTTATCGGACCGCTTGGACCGATTAATACCCGATCGCAGGGCGACTTCTGCTTGCGATTTGAATCTATAATGGGACTTATGTTCCACCTAATATTTCAAGATATCGAAGATTGCTTATCCTCCCGATAATCATCTTCATCCAAATAACTCCACCAACGCCATAATTACCTTACGCAAATGTTTGAAAACTTTTCATGAACTAGCTTCCCGAATCAATATACTGACATTGCGCTGGTTGACTACCCGAACGTGTATTTAATTTCTTGCTTGAGTCAACTTGGTGTGTCGAGCTCACGATCGGAGTGGATACGTCGGGGATGGAATCGGGCAGCTCGGCCGCTATTCCACTCTTCCGCCCCATCGTCCTAATCCCGCAACCGAGGACGGAGTTAGACTCTATTTCACTTGGAGTTTGTATCATTGGTTTAGACTATTGAATTATTTCTGTTTAAGTGATTGATCGTTGTCGCGTCACGTTTGGGGCGTGACAAAGGGATTCCGAAGACAATTATAAAAGGGAGACTTAAATCTAAAGTCAGGATAACACTTTGGAGAGAAAAAAGACGGGTACAAATTAAAGAGAACAACACGGGACTGCTATCATGCAACCACGAAGGTTTGAGACACGAGAGTTTTATCATCATAGACTAGAGCTTTTTTGTTTTACTCTTATTTGTATGTTTAACTCTTTGTTTATCAATTTGTCAATGGATTTGAAGACAATTATGTTAGGCTAAATCTTTTGATTCTAGGCCGTGATTGAGATGTGGATTCATGTTATATAATTCTAATTTGATTATTTCATAGTAATCATTTCTCATTATCTATTTGTGATTTCATGGGCTTGTTTCTTGTAGATTATCCGCCAATAATTTGCAAGTTTAATTTGTTAAATTAGTTCATAATTCGGGAGATGAGTTCTAACATTAGATCACGATTCATAATATAAATGGGAGTAAGTCGGGAGGCTTATAACATTTGTGGGGTTATTTAATTCTCTATGCTTTTGGACATTGATATTGATCGTTGAGTCACTACAAGAAAAATGATGAAAGACAACACATAAAAGACAACGGTTATGCGTTTATTTGTTGTCGTTTTTCTCATCTACAACGGTTATTACACTCACCATTGTCTGTTAGCACATTAGTTGTCAAACACAACGGTTGTTATGGTCCTAAGACAACAGATTTTAGACGTGTTGTCTATTAGCGCCCTTATCTTAATAAAGACAACACTTTTGAGGGTATAAGACAACAGTTGGGCAAATCGTTGTCTGTGAGCGCACCTTTTTGATTTAAGACAACGGTTCCTTCTGGCGTAAGACAACAGAGATTTGCACCGTTGTCTATTAGCGCTCGTTGTTTTAGACAACAGTTCTTTCAGACCTAAGACAACTGTTTAATAATGTTGTCCTATATGTATTTTTAGATCACAACTATTTATGAATTATTGTAAAAATGTTTATTTAAAAAAAGGCTTAATTGCAATTAATTATTATAGGGGCCTAGCAATTTTGGTTATATAAATATTTAATTAGTGATGACAATGGGGCGGGGCGGTGAAGACCCAAACCATCTCGCGCGTGCCTCGAACGGGGAATGGAGGGTCGGCGAATTCGTCGCGGGGGCAAGTCGACACATTTCGCCCCGTTTTAAATTAAATTCAATTCAAAAAACTAAAAACCAATAAAATAATATTTTTATAATATATTTGAAAAAAAAATCATTTACAAAAATTATTATTATCAATTTATAAATGTTAGATATAATATAAGAATGTTTAAAAATTATATTATAATATAAATTATATATGCAAAATATATATTAAAATATATTTTAAAATAAAAAATTAAAGGCGAGGCGAGTACGCGCGCGAGGGGCGGAAGTGAGGCCCCGGGCGGGCCGACCCAAATAGGGCGACCCAAGTCCCAACCAAGTCTTTTAATATTTTACTTGTTCCGAAAATATCCTTGTCATTTAGCTAAAATATTCCATAAATATTCAGAATACATATATGACTCTTAAATTAAAGTTATAAGACTAATTAAATTGTTATATATTTTTACTAAAAAATAAAATCATCAAGGATCGAAAGTGGCACAAAAGAAGTTACTTGACTAATATTGTCAACCCTTTAAGACTTATAAATATAAATTAGACTAATTAAAATCACAAATAAACTCCCTAAAAAAAAATAAACACGTATCTCTATTTTCAATTCAAGTCCGTCGGTGTACGGGTCTACCCACCCTCTTGTATTGAAGATTTGATGAAATCTGTTTGCAATTTTCATTAAAAAAATTTCGTTTTCCTCCAAAAAAAAAAATGCCTATAACGTTTTTAATTAAATTTGCAAACCTAATCAAGGATCGAAGTGGCAGTTTGGCTTGCTCCCTATTCACGTTTTTAATTAAATTTGCAAACCTAATCAAGGATCGAAAGTGGCAGTTGGGCTTGCTCCCTATTCACGTATATATCCAGGTATAATCTGAAGAGCTCAACTCCATTCCCAATTGTGAGAAATTTTTCCCAAACCTAATCAATTGAAGAGAGCACCAGTACCGTCGACCTTCTCATCACAATATCATCGCCGTTGGCCTCCCTCTGTCCGTCTGTTTCCGTCTATTCGCTTGAATTGGCAACCCTCTGTCCGTCTGTTTCCGTCTATTCGCTCGAATTGGGTACGACTCTCGATCATTATGGTTGTAGAATTGGGGTTTTATGTTTATTTTGTTATTATTTAATTTCATGAATCGAGAGATGGTACATGATTTTCTTTGGTTATCCCAGGATTCATGTATGCTTTCTTTGGTTTATTTTGACTTAAGGCTTTAGCATGGGTAATTTTAAGAATATATTGTTGAAAACATTAAGTTTGGTTTTATTCATGAGACATGTTGTAAAATTTTATATGATTTAAGTGTCCTTATCGTTTTTTATTATTATAAATTATTTTTTACACACATAAAGATATATATATATATATTCCCAGATTTTGGTTAGAAGTTTAGACAAGATTTATCAATGGCAAAGACAGTTTTCCTAAGAAGCACAATGGCTTAGCTTAGTGTGTGATTATTACAAGTGCAAATGGAAATTATTTATTGGCACCTGGAAGCAATAGATAAGTTTGTAGTCACCTCCATTGAGTTCTAAGTGGATGTAAGATAAAGCCATGGAATATCGCATTTATGCGGTTAAAAACCGATACCGCATTACGAATATAAAGGGATAACTACAAAAAGACCCCTGAGGTTTGGGCTAGTTACATAAGAATCCAGACATGTTTCAAAATACAAAAAGCCCCCTCAGTTTTGATCATGTCTTAAAGTTGTTTATGTTAGTAACACATGTTATATTTAATTGCAGATCCTAATTGTAGACGTACATAGTTCACACTTTGTCTACACTTTGGGGTAAGTTAATTTAACCTTCGTCTGCGTCTTCTTATTTGGGTGGTGATGTGAATAAATTTGACTATTTGGGCCTTGGCTTGCTTTTATTTGAATTCCGATTATACTTATAATTTTTGGGAAAATTATTACAGTTTTTTTTTTTTGTCTAGATAGGACATGAAATGAGAACTTGCAAGGTTGCATTTGTTGAAATAACTTTTATGTACTCAGACTTTTCTTGTATTGGTATATAAGTAGTATTTTTGGGTCTATTTGGAGTAGCTTTTAGTTTTACGCTGGAAGGCTGCCCCAAGTGATTGTTGAGAGGAGGTGGTAATGCAGGTTGTTTGATGGCTAATTGGGTTGTTCGAAAATAGTAGTTAAGTGCTTAATTTAGGTGCTTATTTTAAGTGCTTATTTCGGAATTTTGGATTGTGGATTTTGAAGTTGAGGATAAGGAAATTTGGTTTCCGAATCTTCATGTTTCCAACTTCACAGTTTCCAGACTATCATTAATAAAGCCGTTTCAGGGTTTTTCTTAAAAAAAAGCTGTTTACAGCTTTTAAACAAAGGTGGAAAGCTGTTTCCAGCTTTTGTTTCAGTTTCCAGCTTTTTTCTTAAAAACAATCCGTTCCCAGGTTTTTTCTTAAGAAAAAAGCCGTTTCCAGGAGCTTGTATATGTGCTTGTAATTTGGCTAAACTTGAGGGTGTGCTTGTATATGTGTATATGCAGTGGTGTGCTTGTATATGTGCTTATATTCAACATTCTCAGGAGCAAAAACCCACAAGAATAACTATAATAATCATTTGACACTTGTACTTTGATTTGCTCTGTGTGTGTGTGTGGTTGAGCTAAAAAAAGTGAAGCTAGAGTGTGTTTTGTGTGTGGGGTTGATTTAAAAAAGTGAAGCTAGTGTGTGTGTGGCTGAGTTCAAAAAAGTGAACTTTTTTCTGGTGTGGATCTTTCAAGAAAATGAAAGAAGTGTTTTTTTTTTTGGAGAGATTTTGTTTTGTTACACATTTATTTAAGTACAGAAAAGATTGAGACCTTTTTGGGCTGAATCCCATATGGAAAGCCTGACATAATTCTCTTTGGCAAATCTTTGAGAAGGTAAGAAAATCTCTTTCTATCTCTCTCTCTCGCTCTCATAAACACACACACACACACTATGTGGAGTGCATGCCTTAATTAATGATCTGAAAATTCGGGTCTAAGTAAGTGTATATTGGACATAAATTTATTTAATTTCTATAATCTTTGCTGCACAATATTTTTAAGTGTATATTTGACACAACTACATATGTATCCATTTGTGTGATGGGATTTCTTTATTATGAAGCCCATTGATCAGTTTTCTTGATTTTTTTCAGATCTATTTTGAAATAATTGTATAAAGGGTGCTGCTGTTTTGATTTGGAATTTGAAGTTGAGTTGAGCAAAATGAAGAATTATGTATCTGAACCCCTCTTGGCCTCAAAGTTACAGGTTTATTTCCTATATCCCTTTTTTTTCTTGTGTGTGTGTGTGAGAGGGAGAGAGAGAGATTGAAGTTACTGATTTAATGCTGAATCTTGATGTTGGGTATTGAGCATTTATTGAATTCTCTGTTTTTTTGTATGTTTTAATGCAAATTAGATAGTTATGATCCAATTGAGAAATATTCTTGAATTTCTGGGGCATAAAAGTTAATTTTTTTTGGAGATTAAAGTTACTGATTTAATGCTGAATCTTTGATGTTGGGTTTTGAGCATTTATTGAATTCGCTGTTTTTGTATGTATTTAGTGTACATTAGGTAGTTATGATCCAATTGAAGCAAAAATGTTGAATTTCTATTCAAATTCTTTAGTGGAAAAAAGGGTTCTGCTATATGATTTTTTTTCTTTGCAAGTTCAAGTAATTTGATGTGATTAAGACTTTCTACTATTTCAATATTAAGCCATCTTAGAAAGCATTTCATGTGATGGTTAATATTGATGAGAGCAATGATGAAATTTCTGCAATTCTAGGATAATATTTGTTTTTGTATTCAACTTCAATTCTATTGGATGGTAAGAGATGATGATTGTTGTATTGTTGGAATATGGTGTATTGTGTTGGATAATGGTGTGTTATGTTGGATGACTGTGTGAATTAGATCATCATAGATGATGATGAAAAGATTATTAAATGCTAGGTGATATGCTATACATTCTCATTGTCTTTTTTGTTTTGGTTTTGCTCATCATTATGTCTTCTTGTCCCTATTTTATTCAGATTACGAGTAAGAAAGAATAGTCAATTTAAATGGTGTTTTCCGATTTCTTTTGCTTGCTTTCATGTTTATAAATCTGCTTATACATATATTGTGTAGTAGATTGTTGTCTTCTTTCATCTTCCGGCAATGATTTGGAATAATATTCTTTGAGATGTAGTCCTTTTTTTTTTTTTTTTTTTATACATATTAGCACAACATGGCGAAGATGAATTAATTTGGATTTTAATTTTCTGGCCTCGGTAGTGAAAGATGGCAAAAATTTAATTAATGGCTTCATTGTTTTTTGGTTTTGATGATCGAAATGGATCGACGGAATGGTAGAACTCATCTTTGTAATTTTTCTTTTGTTGTAAAGATTCGTATTCTGGGGATTTTGAAATGTGCAATGAATTTGAATTTTGAATTTGTTTATTGTATTATATATTAATGGATTATATTTAGAGTTTTTAATTATTTTTGCAAAACATGTGTTGTATTATTTGAAAAGACAACAGGTATTAGCTGGTGTATTTGGTGGTACTAAATTGTTCTTTTAAAGTAATAGACAACGGTGATCCACCGTTGTCGTTAAGGAAAAATAAAGTGTTGTTGATATTTGTGTTGTAAAAGAGGGAGACAAAAGACAACTGGTTTCCACCGTTGTCTTATTAATCGAAATACAACAGTTATGTACAACGGTTCTCCATCGTTGTCTAATTACATGAAAGACAACGGTTATGTACAACGGTTTTACACCATTGTTATTGACGATATTAGACAACGGTTAACCACTGTTGCAGAACCGTTGTCTTTACATTATTCGACAACGGTGCCGCAACAGTGGAACACTGTTGTCCTATAATATAAAGACAACGGTGTAGAACTGTTGTCTTTGAGCGGCCTCTTCCACAACATAGATATCCACAACACTTTTTTTCTCTAAACGACAACAGTGGATCACCGTTGTCTATTAGCATTTTCCTTGTAGTGAGTAGAAATATTAGCAATTCAATATTGATCTATGGTTTATTTGCTTCAGGAGAGGAAATAAACTACGTTAGAAATTAAACCCATAGATATATACGGGGAGAAGCTAGTTATTGTGAAACACTAATTGGAGTTAATATTCATGTCGAGATCATAGTCTTAAGATTGTTTTTGTAATTGATTAATTCTCGTGAAGTTTGACAATTTTTAAGTAATTAGATATTTTAGTTTAGCGATATTAGGAGTAATTAGGAACTTCCGAAAGTTTCAATTAATAAAAATGGAATACGATGTTGTATTTTAATTTATGTGCTTTGAGTCAATCCTGAAGAATACGATCTTGTTTTCCACTTTGTCTATAAATTATTGCACCGTACACTTGCGATTTAGATTAAAAGCATTTAGCGATGACGTGCAATACTTATAACAAAAGGTGGAAATGAAAACACATGCCTATATTGTGATAGATACATCACTTATTTTGCATGAATTGAACAGTAATCATAGGAAACCTAAATGATGATATCATGGAAACACCTCAATAAGAGACCTCAATCCTAAAACAGGATGAATCTTGTAGCTTGTGAAACCAGCTTCATAAAAGAGCTTTGCCAATTCTCCCTCAGTTCTCTCTCTTCCTAAGCCCATAGACATCAGAATCATATCTGAGAAGAGTTGAGATTCAAATGCTTCATGCTCTTTCCGGTTATCCAAAACCATGTCAATTATAATCAACTTCCCTCCTTTGTCTTTGCTGGGAATTGCTTCTTTGCAATTCTTCAATAACTTGATACACTCCTCATCAGGAAAACCAATTAATATCCACTGCTTGTCATGTAATTCGTGTGGTAAAAATTGTTAGCAAATTATAATGTACATGTTGGGTTAACTACAAAAGTACACCACGAATGAGGCTCAGTCTAATCACAAAAATAAAAACTCACCTAGTCAAAATTACAAATATTATTTTCAAGGATAATTACCCCAAAAAGAAATCTGGGGTTAAGTGGTATATATTTACAAAATAACCCGGAGAAGTTTTAAATTTCTGAGAATCCCATTGAGGTTTGGTTCGGTCTTACATTTTCCACATTCACAATAAGAAGAAAAAAATTCAAACATCTCCTTATATTTATAGAAATATTATAATTAAAATTTCATATATTAAGAGAGAATCAAACCTCAACGAGGATTACGTAATTTAAAATTAAAAATTATTTTTTTAAATACCCAAAACATAAGTTTTTTTTTTTTTTTTTGTAATTATATTCTTTATTTTTATTTGCAAATTGCACCGTGAACAGAGAGGTATTTGTTAAAAACAATATTGTAAAAAGTGCCTAGCGTCTAGGCGGGGATTAATCGGGACTAGGCGGAAATTTTACAACGAGAGGTTGAAAAATATACATGTATATCTCAAAGGGCGGTATTTGTAATTTTGAAAGGTAATGGATAAGTTCTCTATAAGTAATTAGGTCAAACCTCAACGGCGGTTTTTGTGATTTTATATATGATATATCCCTAATGTATTTTGCATTTAATGTACATGAAATGTCTTAGTTAATTAGAAATTAATTTATACATGGATAGAAAATTTACTACCTTCATGAATATTGCATCAGCTGGAGGAATTGATTCAAATATATCTCCCGCGACAAAGGTCAAATTCTCAGTCCCTTTCAAGCCAGCAATCACATGTGGACGTTCAAGTACACTACACTTTAACCCTGGAACCGCATCAGCAATTGCCTTAGCCATTGTTCCTGTGCCCCCAGCAACATCCACCATTGATTTCAACCCATCGAAAACATGTCTACAATCTTTCAAAATCACACTAGCCGCCAACCCTGTATCGCTAGCCATGCTCTCGTTAAAGAGTTGATTTAGCCTTGAATCCTGCTCGAGCAGCTCCCAAAATGTCCTCCCATCTCTAGTCGCGGATGGCATTGGGTCGTCGTTTTTAAACCATTCGCTTATATGATGATATGAATCGATGAAGATTGGATCGAGCATGTCAAGTGCAAATGATGTCATGTTCATCGGCTCGTCTTTTATGAGGAGACGAGAAGATGGAGTGAGCCAATATCCTTGTTTATCCTCGGAGATTTTGACTTTGGTGAAGAACTTTGAATGGATCAAAATGCGCATTAGACGTTCGACACAATCGGATTTGGATTTGTTAATATTGGGGAGGGCATCGATTAATTCTGAAAGGGTCATTGGTTTTGGTGTTTGTGGATGATATCAGGTATGCATAGTTGAATTGCGCATTTTAGAGACATGGAGTTTATGAAGCTGAAAATGTGGTTCCAAATGTGAGCATGAGCATCAAGAAGCTCTTGGGTTGATTGTATTCCATTAGGCAATGCCATGATTTTAATTTGTAAATGAAATATTTTTTATTTTTCTTTTGTGCTTCGTGTGATAATCTGCATATACTATTTATAGGTATAGGAAAGTTGTCTCTGTTCATGATCACATGCATGTAGTTAATGGATAAGAGATATGAATCAACAATAATGTCAAATACTAGACGATCGAGGGGCGCCAAAAATATGATTCGTTTACTTAAAATAACAACAATTACTAACATTGAAAATATCGACAACTTGTTGTGACTTATACCTAATCTACAGTCTACTAATTAATATAGATAATTTACTGAGAATCAGCCGCGTAAAATTTAAATTGTGTGATAATTGATATAAAGCATTCATTCTCTTTTGTCAACTTGCACTTTAGTTAATTTCCATTTGACAAACTGTGCCTACAAATGTAGATTAGGCAGACTAGAAAGCTACAGCCATCAGCTGCAAAGTAATTTTGTGAGTGTTTGCAAACTCTAAACAAAAAAAAATGACTGCCGGCTTCTACACGGAAAAAATAACTAGTTACCCAATACATATTCCCCCATTTCATCTGAATTGGAATTCTTTAAACTTTCCAAAATATTCATGTTTCCTTCACATTAATTAAAGGAAACCATTTCTTGAATAATTGTTAATATACTTAATGAACTATTTATAACCGCCTGTAGCTTGTATATAATTGGACAAAAAGCATATCAGTTTAATTATACAAATATAATTGTTTCTTTGGCTCTATGTATATTGTTAAATCGATCGGGAGACTTGGTACGACCCTCATCATGAAACATACCGTAAATGGGGCAATTTCGTCTTAAAAGGATGAGTCTAGCTCTTGCCTCGACTTTCAAGTTTTATATTGTTACTCTGTTCAAAATTTCCTGACCATTTCGAAATGTACTTATCTATTTACCCGGCTAACACATATTCACCTACTTTTTTTAAATAAGTTGGGAATAGTGGTTGGAGGAGATGGGATAAATTTCAAAGAAACTGAAAGACACAGTGTTCGAACCCTGGTTAACACCCTTACAATAGGTGAGTGATACCACTGAGCTACAAGTTGATCGTGGTATGTTCACCTACTTCATCTGCTTGGAAATCTTTAAACTTTCCAAAATATTCATGTTTCCTTTACACTAAGTAAAGGAAACCTTATCTTGAATAATTGTTAATATATTATTTAATGAAATATTAATTTATAGCCACGTGTAGATTGTATTATACTTGGACAACAAATCAGTTTATACAAGTATAAATTCAACTCCCTTAAAAGAAAAGTACTATAAACTCTATATATTGCCTTTCTAGCAAAAGCGCTCTCTTAATTGTTTTATAACTAACCTGTTTATCTAATTTAGATATATATGTTGTAATCTTTGTTGCCAAAAGATATGTTTCATCATCTTGAGAAACATATATTATTTCTTAAGCTTTGAATGTTTCTATATTAAACATTTTGACTTTAAATATATAGTAGTTTATATATGAGCAAATGGTGGGAACTACCCACTTAGGATAGAACAAAAACTTTTATGACATGTGAGATAAAAAACTAAGTTTTCTACCCACTTTTTTGGTTCTTTTACCCAAATACCCTTGATACTTTATCTCTCACATTAATATACTTTCTTTATTTTCAGATTTTTAACACAAGTTTTAGTTTTTTTAAAACAAAATCAGATTTTTGTAAAATCGTTTATTATTATAAAAAAATTGAATAATTTTGAGTTTTTATTATTTTATAATTTCAAGATACTTTAAAAAAATGGAAAATATTCTCGAAAAAATGGAAAATATTTTCGAAAAAGTGTGTAGTTTTTTTTTAAAAACCATTTTCATATTTTTGATTCTTTTTTTGTTTTTTAAATAAATTATCGTGTTTTTTTAAAATTTCTGAATCTAAGATGCACTGTGCACGATATATCGTGCCTATATTGAACACGAGCACAATATCGTGCCTCAGTAAAAATTAGGCACGATATATCGTGCCCTATATTGGGCACGATATCGTGCCTCAGTAAAAATTAGGCACGATATCGTGCCCTATATTGGGCACGATATCGCGCCTCAGTAAAAATTGGGCATGATATCGTGCCCAATTTTAAATAAGGCACGATATCGTGCCCAATTTTAAATAAGGCACGATATCGTGCCCAATTTTAAATAAGGCACGATATGAGCACGATATGGGTATACGATTTTATACATAGGTGTGTGTGTGTATTTGGAGGGAAGTGTACACGATTTTCAAGGAAATCATTAATTGCATCAGTTTCAAAATTCAAAAAACACCAACTTAAAGAAGGGGCAATTTCGCCAATTTGGGTAGAAAAGAGTTTTGTTATCTTGGTGGGTAGAAAAGAGTACACACTATCCATAGTGGGTACTTAAAAAATTGCCCCTTTATATATTGGACGTCTTTAATAAGTAAAGTCCATTTTCTATCATTGCATGACAATTATCCAGACCATGCTAAAAAAAAATAATCTCATTATTAATGTATAAGAAAATACTTGAACAAATGGTGGAAATTAAAACACATTTGAGATAAGTCCTTTTCATTTTGCACTTTAGTAAGTTTAAAACATAATGATCAATGGAAAAACTTCCATGTGAGAGATCTTAAGCCTTAGGTTCCAAAAATATTTACATCCGCTTGAGAAATATTTTCTCTTTTAGGCTTAGTTAGGATGTTCTACATTGCATGACTTGTTGACAGGTTGTAAGGGAAAATTGCAAAGTAGTGACCGTTTTAACCTTATAGCAAAAAATAACATTTTAGACCCGTAACTTTTAGAAGCAAATATATATATATATAGTCCCATTCTTTTCAGGAGATGGCAATTTAGATCCACTGAACAATTTAGGCTAAAATGTCAAATATGTACAACACGTCATATGAGAAGTCACAACTATATCACATACATTCAAATTAGAGCTGGCAAAATTCAGCTGACCGTGGATCGGTTCGGCCATTTTGGGATTTGAATCGGATTGGGCTACGATTTTTTAGGCCCCGAAAAATTCGAGTCTATTTGGCAGACCCGCCCTTTGGCTCGACCCGACAATATTCATGCACAAAATGAATTTTCAGGTTGGGTTGGGCCATGAATTTCCGCTAGGGGTGGCTATGGGATGGCGGCGCTATTTAAAGACTCGGACCGCCTCATCCTTAAAATGGGACATGGCAATCCCCGCGAGTCACGAGGAGGGGCGCCCCCCTCGACTCGAATTAAATTAACTTAAATAGAAGAAATGAAAAAAAAAAGAAAAAATATTTTTAATAAATTTATATAATACTCTTCACAAAAGTTGTTGTTTTCAATTTATAAATACTAGATATAATATTAGAAGATAGAAATTATATTATAATATATATTATATATGCAAAATATATTAAAAAATAGGCGGGGTGAGGCACGTACCCACGAGGCGGAAGTGATACCCAAACCCGCCCCGCCCATTTTTGAGCCAAGACTTAACCAAATAAGCCATTTGAATAAATAAGGGCATTTTGGACATTATGAAAGTATAAAGTAGCCCCTGCGGACCAAAATTGCAACTACAAGAAACTTATATGGCTTATTTTAATTAACAGCTAAATTTTAAAAAAAAATAATCAATCATTTTTTAATTGAATTAATTTTTTAAAAATATTTCAAGCATTAATTTTTTAAATCTTCTGAAATAAATGCATCTTGTACACAGACGGATACATTTCTTAGAGATAATTCTTCTCACCACAGGTTAATTACATAAATATGACAAAATTATTCTTAATTTACTAATTTGGTGTAATTATTTTAAATTTTCTAAAATTCATTAATTGTTTTAGAAATTTCTATTTATTTAAAAAATTTATTAATCAAATTAATTTAATTTATAATTACTTTTATAATTTAATTAATTTTCAAAAAATTAAAATTTAATTATTTTACTTTTGGTTCTATAAATAAAATGAAGTGTGGGTACTAACATTTTAATAAATTAGTTAAATTTAACTATTGCTAAGTTATAGGACTAAATTTCTAAAATATGTTAAGTTGTAGGACCAAAAGTAAAATTACTAAGTTAAAGGACTAAATATTAGAAAGTTTGAAAGTTAAAGGACTGAATATCTAGAATTTGAAAGTTAAAGGACTAAAATATGAAAGTGACAATTTAGAGGACTAATTATTCTCAAAAAGGTCCAATTTACAAGACTAAAAATCTTATTTTCTCTAAAAAAAAAAAAACCATTGATTTTGATTATGTTTTAAATTTTAGGGTGTAATTGTAAATAGTTTTTAGATATTAGGGGGATTTTTGCAAAAAAAACAAAATTGCTTATTAAGGAAAAATATAAAACAAAATCAAACCTTAAGGGATTTTACGTAATTTTGAAAAGGGCCTTTTTTGTAATTAGCCCAAACCTGAAGGTTTTTATAATTATTCCAAATTATAATTTGAAATTGTCAAAATATGAAATAGTTTTATAAATAACTATTGTTAAAATAATTATTTCAACAAACAACAATAACATTGCTAATCAAAATTTTACTGGATAATTTTAATTCACAATTTTAACACCAATGTGTCTATCAAGATGATTTAATGAAAATTTATCAGCTATTGATTCCTAACAAAGTATTATTCTAACATTAATTTTTCCTATTTTGTTCCTACTAATTTGTCCATAAAATTAAAAATATTAGCAATCGAAACAAGACGACAATCAAATATCACTACAAGAAAACAATCAAATTCCAAGGAAATAATTCCAACGGAATAAAAAACTGTTGGATTTTTCAAAATTTCAATGAAAATTCAAATGCTACAGCATACCGTTGGAAAATTCCAACAGAAATTCCAACGATAAGCAAAATCATTTGGTACGTTGGAATATTTTTTCCATAGGAATTTTCGTTGTAATTTTGTCATTCCAACGGCCATTATACCAATGGTGATTTTCCGTTGGAATTTCTGTTGGAATCGACAATTCCAATGGAAATTGGCCAAATACCAATGGATTTTTTTCATTGGAATTCTCTTGTTTTTTTGTAGTGTATACAATAACTATTTACAAAATTGAGATAGACCCAAATAATTTCAAACGAGAATATGGAATCTAAGCCTTATTACCCCTTATTAGGCGTTACAAGAAATTTTTGGCCTAATGACAAGAGTTTAAAGTATGGGTTAAACCATAAAGAATCCGAAAATTTAAAGTAATACAACAAGAGGAAAAATTAATAAACCCTCCAAACTATACGCGATTTTCTATATTGCCTCCTAAACTAATTTTTTTCTATTTAATCCCTAAACTAAATGAAAATTTCTACGGTCCCATCTCTCCTCCCCGTCGGTGGAATATTCTCAGTCGATTTGCCGGTGGAAGAGATGGAACCATAGAATTTTTCGTGTAGTTCAGGGGGTTAAGTAGAAAAAAATAGATTAGGGTAATGTGAAAATCATGCATAGTTAGGGGGTATTTTAAAATTTCCTCTAGTAGTTAAATCAACTTTAAAATTTCATTTAATTCTTCTTCAATTCTTAGATTTACTAGCTTACCGGGTTCGATTTTTCCTCGTGTGCACATCAAATTGTAAATGCTTGAATTATGTGTGGCCATAAATATGTATGTATGCTTATATAATATGTTAAATTTCTATATTTGATTGGGTTTTCAAAGCTTGTATTCTTTATTTTGCTTAAAGAAATATTTATTTTAATGTCTAAATATTTTTCGAGTCGAAATAATTCGTTTGGAAATCATGCATAATAACTTATTGTAAAACTATGATTTAATTTAATACGTTATTTGTATACAAATGCACAATAAGTATAAATATAAAAATCTATGAAAATTTTAATGTACCCCGAACTATGCCCAATTTTTGAAACCAACCCCTAAACTATTTTCTTCAATTTAACCCCCTAAACTACATAAACATTTCTACGGTGCCCTCTTCTCCTCCCCCCGCCAACGGAATATTCCCATCCAGTTCGCCGGCGGGGAGGATGGGATGAGATCGTAGAAATTTTCGTGCTTGATTGAGGGGGTTAAATAGAAAAAAATAGTTTAGAGGATAATGTAGAAAATTGCATATAATTTGGGGGTGTATTAATTTTTCCTCATACAACAATTATGGTATCCTAAATCATAGGAAATTACACTTACCCATCCGAACAACATGCGTTTTTAGACATTGCCTAGTCTTTTTCCTCCCCATTTTTTTCCAATTACACTTTTACCTTATAAACTCCACATGTTTTACACTTTGCAATATATTTGTCACCCTCGGTGCAATATTCCAACAGAATCCAATCACATGTCCGGCATGCTGAAAATTTAAGCATGTTACATCATAAAACCTCAATGAGAGACCTCAATCCCAATACATTAGTAATCTTGTAGCTTGTGAAACCAGCATCATAAAAGAGTGGAAAATTGAGAATATGTTTGATTTAATATTTTTTTATTGAATATGATAATATGATAATTTATACGATGTTATGTAATTGGTGGACCCACTTAAGTGGTGTTGGTGAAAAATAATAATATATAATTAGATGAAATTGTTAGTGGTGATCATCCAAGGTTTTCCCACTTTTTACAATTTAAGATTAAAGTATGTAAATTATATTTGTTTTACCGAATTTCATTGAAAATATTCTTTTCTCAACTTCTCATTTTATAATCTCAAGCCTGTATTATCAGCTCTCACACCTATATACTCAATTTTCAATATTTTATTATTCAATGGAACCCAAAAGGCCTTCTTTTCTAGTTCATCAGCAACCATTCAATTTTAATCTTATATTAAGTGGGGTGCACTACTATCACCCACGTCCACATACATTATATATTCAAAATAATTTTTTTTCAAAGTGGCCCGAAAACCATTTAAACCATACAAGGCCTGGCCTTTTGACAACCCAAATAGGACTGGGCGACAAATTTCGCGGAGCAACTAGTTGTGGTCCAAACAAAAATCACTAGCATATGTTTTATAAGATACAAACAATAAACTCCATGAGGTACTTCATGATTTGATGCATCGTACGTACTAGAAAAAGCGAAGATAAAAATGAGATTTAGATGGTCAATAAAACTTTAAGAAAGTAAAAATTACAGGTGTTTGGTTTATAACCTGATTTAAATGTTTTTATAAGATTGAAAAATATAGAGCTTATAACGTGCTAAATGTTATTTGAGGGATAATTTAATTTTTGGTAGCCAAACTATACCTATTTTTTTTTATGACTAACGTTTCATTTTTAGTCACTTTCAAAATGCCTTTTCGTTAAATGTCCATTAAAACTAACGGTGACCTATTGCACCAGGTGAAGAGAGAAAAAATAATATGTTGCGTTGGTTCTCATTGTTTAATTATTTTTTGAATAACTTGGAAATATATAAAAAAGAAAGGAAAAGTCCCGATCACAAGGCGATCGGTAGCAAAGTGAAAACAATGTTAAATTTCAGAAAATGAAACAACAAAAATAACTTAAAAACGCAATTTAAATGAAAGACGTCTATTTCTAGAGTTTCATTGTTTAATTATTAACCACTTTCAATATTTTGGTTGGAAATGTCTAAATCGTGACCTCGCGTGTGATCCCCGGTTTCATGCCGGAAATTCGCCCATTTCAGTCACAATAACATAAACCACCAACTGCACATCCCCTCCCAATACCTCACAACCACATCCTAGCCAACCACAAACCATAATTTAGCTAGAAATATGGAGATTCAAATCACGATTTGAAGGTCACGCCTTCAAATCAACTCATCGCTGGTGATTCTCATGTTGCTCCGGCTGGCCACCAACACCAAAGTCGCAATCTCATGGTACCAAGTTCCCCATTTTGCCTACCGAATGCTCATTTTATAAAAATGGTAAAAAGAAATTCAAAAGTCACAAATTTGTGCTTCTCCAAAGCGAACATTTAGAAAAGTGACGTTTTTTTTTTCCGAGAAGTCCATTTAAAAATAATTACTAGACATTATTTATTTTTCTAAATGGATTTATATAGCTAAAAGTCCATGTGGAATGAGTTTCCAAACAACCCCTATATCTACTTGGACCAAGCTGAAAGAAATACTAAAAGAAGTAGGAGAGTTTTAGTCCAAACTACATTAGACCAAGCCCAAGTAATCACATGACAATAACTTGATTGCTTTATTTTTCCGGTCCAATCGAGCTTGACTTGGAAATTGGAATTTCCGAAAAAGGAAAAAGAGCAAAAGGAAAAAAGTGCAGTGATCCGTTATTCAGTTGGGGCATTATGTCGAACACTTGAGAGGTATTGCTTCCAAGGGCACCAATTTCCGAACAGTCAGTCCCAACCTCTCCCTTGTATCCATCAATCCATTCCTTCCAATCTCATCAACCCGCCACTCAAATTCATGCAGTAATGTTCCCAACACAAGGTGAAGCATTCGGTGAGCCAATGGAATTCCAGCGCAAATCCTGTCCCCTGTAGTCAATTTTCGAGCCTAAAAATCTCTCAGGCTTAAAGGACAACGGCTCATCCCAGCATTCTGGATCTCTCCCTATCGCCCACGCATTCACAAAAAGCTGGGTGTCTTTGGGAATGTGATAACCCATGAAATTAGTTTCTTCAATTGCCCGTCGGGGGACGAGGAATGGAATTGGAGGATGTAATCTCAGGGTCTCCTTCATCACGGCTTGTAAGTATGGCAAATTTTCAATGGGACTCTCTTCTCCATTTTGCTCCAAATGCCAAAGGAACCTAGCAGTTTCTTTAAATTTGATATAGTATCTATCTATTTTAAAATAAAGTTTCCCTCTACCCATTCTGGATGTCCTCTCTCTCCTCTAAAACGTGAGTTTTGACTTCTCTCGGTGGTTGAACTTTTACCCAAGTACAAAATCCATTCATATTCGGTTAGCTAAATCCTGCGATTTCATTAGTTTTGAAAATATTGTAGGAACTTAGAATTATTATTTAAGTGCCCACATAGAGGATCGAATTGGAAAATCATGGTGTCCATAACCTTCGAAAATTCGAAAGATCAACGAGAAGAGCTGGTGAAGAAAAAGAAAACAGTCAAAAGAGGTAATTTTTCTTATTTTTCCTTTAATTAAAATAAATTTAATAAGTATAATTTTACATTCTTATATCTAAAATAAATTTTGAAATGTTTTGCTTCCGCTTCTGTTCAATTTGATTGAAAAGCCGACTCTTATTTGAGCCGATTCGATCCAGGACGTGAATAATTTCCAATAAAACTCTATGGAGTCTAAGCCTCACTACCCCTAGAGCTTTACAAGGAATTTTTGGCCTAATGCCAAGAGTTTAAAGTATGGTTAAAATAAAAAATCCGAAAATTGAATGCAGTACAACAATTATGATATCATAAATCATATGAAATATCATAAATCATATGAAATTACACTTACCCATCCAAACAATAGACGTTTTTAAGACAATTGCCTACTCTGTTTTTGCTCCATTTTTTCTTTTCTATTACACTTTACCATATAAGCTCTACGAGTTTTGCACTTTGCCATGTGTTTATTACCGCCGGTGGAAACTGGAATATTCCACCAGAATCCAATCACGTGTCTTGCACACTGAAACTTAAGCGTATAATAGTTTTTTTTTTTTTAACTATTTCTATTTATCATTTATAGATTAATATATGCTCTAACTTTAGGTTCCAACGATATGTTACATCCTCTTTTGCAATACATTTTCACATCTTAATAGGTTGTACATAATTGGACTTCAGCACATCAGCACATGAAGTCCATTTTTTGTCTTTAATAATTTGCATGATAAATATCCAGACAATATTATTTAGGAATATTAGTCATATCTTATTATTGTGCGTGCAAAAATACTTAAAACAAAAGTTGGAAATGAAAACACATGCATATATTGTGATAGACACATCACTTATTTTGCAAAAATAGTAATCTTAGGAAACCTAATTGATGATCATGGAAAAACCTCAATGAGAGACCTCAATCCTAAAACAGGATGGATCTTGTAGCTTGTGAAGCCAGCTTCATAAAATAGCTTTGCCAATTCTTCCTCAGTTCTCTCTCTTCCTAAGCCCAAAGCCATCACCATCATATCTGAGAAGAGTTGAGTTTCAAATGCGTCATGCTCTTTTTGGTTATCCAAAACCATGTCAACTATAATCAACTTCCCTCCTCTGTCTTTGCTGGGGAATATTGCTTCTTTGCAATTGTTCAATAACTTGATACACTCCTCTCATGAAAACTATTGAATATCCACTGTTTGTCATTCATATGGTCAAAATTGTTAGCAAAATAATGTGTTGGGTTAGCTACAAAGGTACCACTCAGGCTTAGTCTAATTACAAAAAAACCCAGGTAGTCAAAATTACAAATATTTTTTGATATCTTTTTAGGGATAATTACAAAAAAGAAAAACTCTGAGGTTTGTGGTATTTACAAAATAACCCAGAGAATGAAGTTTTAGATTTACAGAAACCCCCTTTCGATCTTATCCTTATTTTTATTTTATAAACTGCACCGTGAATAGGGAAGTATTTGTTAAAATATTATACATATCTCAAGGAGTAGATGTAATTCTGAAAGGTAACGGGAAAATTGCAATTTTGGTCCCATAACTTTGGGGGTGTCAAAACTAGTCCCACTCAATTTTACTTTTTCAAAAATACCCTGTAATTTATAAATTGTATCAAAACTAGTCCCACTCGATTTAACTTTTTCAAAAACACCCTGTAATTTACAAATTGTATCAATTTAAGGACAAATCCCACCGCCGAATGGAATTTTTGCCGAATTGTCACGTGATAAACACGTGACCTGAAATTTTGGGGATTTCTCACCCTCCTTGACACAGTGGAAATAAAATGCTAGCATGAAAAGAGATTATATATTCCTAATATATTTTGCATTTAATGGATCAAAATTTACTACCTTCATGAATATTGCATCAGCTGGAGGAATTGATTCAAATATATTTCCCGCGATAAAGGTCAAATTCTCAGTCCCTTCCAAGCCAGCAATCACGTGTGGACGTTCAAGTACACTACACTTTAACCCTGGAAAAGCATCAGCAATAGCCCTAGCGATAGTTCCTGTGCCCCCTGCAACATCCACCATTGATTTCAACTCCTCGAAAATATGTCTACAATCTTTCAAAATCACACTAGCCACCAACCGTGCATCACTGGCCATGCTCTCGTTAAAGAGTTGATTTAGCTTTAAATCCTGCTCGGTTTGCTCCCAAAATGTCCTCCCATCTATTGTCGCCGACGACGGCGTTGGGTCGTCATTTTTAATCCATTCGCTTATATGATGAAATGGATCTATGAAGATTGGGTCGAGCATGTCAAGTATAAATGATGTCATGTTCGTGGGCTCGTCTTTTATGAGGAGAAGAGAAGATGGAGTGAGCCAATATCCTTGTTTATCCTCGGAGATTTTGACTTTGGTGAAGAACTTGGAATGGATCAAAATGCGCATTAGACGTTCGACACAATGGTATTTGGCTTTGTTGATGGGGAGGGCGTCGATTAATTCTGAAAGGGTCATTGGTTTTGGTGTTTGTGGATGATATCAGGTATGCGTAGTTGAATTGCGCATTTTAGAGACATGGAGTTAATGAAGCTGAAAATGTGGTTCCAAATGTGAGCATGAGCATCAAGAAGCTCTTGAGTTGATTGTATTCCATTAGGCAATGCCATGATTTTTGTAAATGAAATATATTTTGCTACTTATGATCATCTACAATAGTTCTTGTTTGCTATTTATAAGGCTAGGAAAGTTTCTCTGTTGATTACTTGTAGTTAATGAATAAGAGAGATGAATCATCAATAAAATCAAATAGTAGATGAGGGGCGCCTAAAACATGGTATACAAGTTAATTAATTACTTTTTGTAATTAATTCAATAACTTGTGATTTATTAATTATTAGCTTATGAATTATAAGTTAAATTGCTTGTCTTATTATGTGAAACACATCCAATGCTAAAACAATTCAAAGACTAGTTAAGAATAAAATACCTCTCTAGCCATAAAAATGAAATAAAACATTGATGAATGTCATTGTAAGCTAATATAGAACTTATATTATTGTTAAACTAATTTTAGATCTTTTGTTGTATTGAGTTTTTGAAAATAATTATTCAACAATTCATATCGATCTATAATTAAAGTAAAGGAAAATATATTAAATACTTTGTAATATTGAAATTTAATTAATATTTATTTATTTATTTATTTATAAATCACTTTTTAATATTTAAACATTAATTAATAAAATTATTAAATAATATAATTATTTAAGTAAAGTCATTTGGATCACGACGACGCACATATTTTTTTTAGTAGACTTAAATGTTAAATTCAACTCGTTTAGATTTATCTAAGTATATGCATATCTCTATCTTACTATTACATCAAATTTGAAATTGTATTCCATGGTATAGATTCTGCAATGAGTAAGAATGAAAATAAAAAATGTAAAATTCAAAAATAAAATTAAAATAATTACAAATAACTTAAAGGTTTTGCCTCTAATAAAATTTCCCTTTGAAATATCACTGAAAACAGTTCTTGAAAGTGGATAGGTTATATTGTTAAATTCAAAATTTTTACTATTTATAGTTTTCTCGAGTTTTTTTGAGAGGCGATATGTAGATACAAATTTTGATAATCCAATATTTTTGGTAGACACACAAAATACCAACACTTTACAAATGATATAAAAGAGAATAGTTAAAAAAATATAACTTTAAAAATAAATACAACAAAACTATCAAGAATAAACAAAAAATAAATTAAATTTATTTATTAAACTCACAAAAAAAACGACACCCATACAAGCCCATAATATAAAATATTAAAAAACTCTTGTTTAGTGCAGAATTCGAGTTCAATATTGTCGATATTGGGGGGACATTTGATGAAGACGGTAATAGGAGTAACATGAAAATGAAGCCATATTTGGTGGTTATGATTCTAATTTAGAATCAACAATATTGAAGTGTCTCTCTAAAACAATTTAAGTAGTATAAATATAAGATGATTTATTATAAAATATGCTTAAGTTGACACCTATATATAACTTGGCAAAAAACTTTAACTTGCCAAAAAACTTTTGAACAAAATCTTTTTCTAATTAATGAGAAAAATCATTGAGTAAAAAAATGAGAAAAATCATTAAAAAATTAGCCAATGTGTCTATATTGATAAATGACAAACAAGATTCTTGAATAACACTTAATAATAAGTTGGAATATCATACTATTTATAATATTTTCTGAATAAAAAATTAACCAAAATGGCAAGCAAGATATTTGATACCATTTAATAATATGTTGAATGTCATACCATTTATAATATTTTTCTAATGTACATACAAATTTTTTGAACAAAACAAAGATCTATGGTTACAATTTTGCAATAAAATAATTCCTATTATAGGAAGAGAAAATGAGCGGGAAAATTTTAGGCTCGGACTTACGCTATTATATATATATATAACAACAATTACTAATATTGAAAATATCAAAATAAATTAATTTTTTTTTTAGTCCTCTAAGTGGAGCCTCTCGGATATTTTGTCCTTTTTTCATCGCATTTGAATTCAATCCTATAAATGGATGAAATTCAGACTTTTTTGACCTCTTACCTGTTATAATAGGTAAATGTTACCTGCTAGTGGTTTTCTTTAATTTAAGCTTTAAATAAATTTTAAGAAATAATAGAATGTTATTCATGATAAAAAAAATAAGTTTTAATTTTATACTTTTAAATTTTTATTTGAATTGTAAATTTTATATTTTAGAATTAAAAAAAATCTATTTCCTTTAAATATTTTACTAAAACTATTTCGAAACAAATATTTTTTTCTATTTCCTTTTCCTATTTAAGTTACTTATTGATTTTAAAAATACAAAAAATTATAAAAATCACATTTAGTTATTGGAAATATATTCAATTCAACTATAAATAAAATAAAAATAGTTTACAATATTTAATAATTTCATAATTTATAAGTATAGAAATTATTTTTAAAATAAGAAAAATGCTATTAAAATATTTTATATTTCTACTAAAACAATACTTAAATTGTAAATTTATAAACATTAACAAATTGTCCATCTTTGCAAAGAGTATAAATGGTTATTCAACCTTTAAAAATATTAACATAAATATTATTTCAAGTTTTATTTCTTTATGTTATTCTTTTTTTTTTTTTTTTTTTGAAAGGTTATTCTTTTATTTTTAATTAAACATTTTATATATGTATATATATGCGCATATACATGAATAGAACATATGTTACATATATATAACATAGATACATCCCCTACCAACACTTTCTTGGTTGAGCTGTCACACAGGGCTTGCCTAGTGTGGTTTACCTGTTGGCGTAGTTTGCGGGCTAAGACGTCCAAATTTCCCGAGGGTTTATCCAAAGTGCGCACTCAAAGAGTAGCGGTGCGGTTCCCCGTTATCAAAAAAAAAAAAAAAAAACATAGATACAATATATGGGTGTCAACGACGTGGCCCAACAACACCGACGGTGGCTTCATAGTTTAAATAAAAATTTAAGAGTATAAAATTAAAAACAATTCTTTTTATCATGAATAATATTCTATTATTATTTAAAATTTATTTAAAGTTTCAATTGATGTAAAAATTTATACTCTTTTCAAATGTTAAAAAATGTTATTCATATATTTAATAAATTTTGGTTACATTTTTTATTTGGAAATATAATATAACTTTTTTTTTTAAATTTAGCCAATAAAAGAAGACCAAATTTATTTGGTCAAGTTAAAACTCATTTTTTTTTTTTTTTTTTTTTTTTTATCATGAATAACATTCTATTAATTTTTAAAATTTATTTAAAGTTTGAATAAACAAAATCCACAAGTAACATTAACCTTGTTATAATAGGTAAGAGGACTAAAAGTCCAAATTTCATCCATTTACAGGACATAATTCAAAGTTGAGAAAAAAAAGGACCAAATCTTCGAGAGGCTCCACTTAGCTGAAAAATAATTTTGCCAAAATATCGATAACTTGTGTCACTTATACCTGATCTACAATCTATTAATATCGATAAATTACCGATCGAATACCGATAATATTTAAATTTTCCTGCAAAAATACTATATAGATATTTATAACCAACAGTAACTTTAGATTTTGTAGGTAAGTATTTATTTACAACAACTATTTTTCTACACTTTATAGTTATCTTCATATTTATCTACGAATTTTTCTGTAGGTAAACTGCAATTTTCTTGTAGTGAAGTACCAAAATGGTGTTATAACATTGAAGCCTTGTGACTTATGTTAGGTATCGGAATATAATTAGGAATTCAATTATGCAATCAATTTTTAATTCCATTGTACAGCTAACAACTAGTTAGAATAAATAGTTAGTAGTTGGTTATATTAGCTGCATAAAACATAGCTTACTTCAGTAATTGTGCTGATGTATAGATATGACAAATGTATTCAGAATAATATAAAGTTACATTCCAATATTAGGAAATTAGGAACCTAAACAAACTCATAATAGACACAAATATTTTACTTCAAAAACTCCTAAATAAATTTGAGTTAAAAACCACAGACAAGTGTATAAGCAATTCAATATAAAATAGGGATTATAAGTTACAACAGTTTTTCTCTAAATACAAAGTAGAAAATAATATTACACTCGTTTTTCAAAATAAGAGAAAATCGGCACTCTTTTAAATCAAGAAATCATAGCAAATCGAGAACTGAGAATCTGGTCTGGTTGCCTATTTACTATAGGCATATCGGAGTATATACTTACTATGCCACCTTAATTTCAAAGTGGTTTATTAGCGCCGCTTAAAATTAATATTGTGAACTCTCTGGCCTCTGCCAACAAAGGCCAACTTGCAATTAATATTTGACAAACTTTGCCTAACAATGGGTAGATTTAGAGCTGGCAAAAGCTCGGGTCGGAACTACCATCGGGCCAATATGCAAAATTGGGCTGGGGCATGTTGGCCCAAAAAATCATGTTGGGTGGTATTTTCTTCAGCCCAAAACAATTTTTACGCCTATTAAAACATAGCCCAGTCCAGCCCAATCCAATCCTTGGGCTGATTAGGCTAACCCACGGGCTGGGCTAAAAATTGCCAGGCATAAAGTGACTTTGGCCAAGAATGTTTGCAAACTTAAAAAAACAAGAAAAAAGCGATGTTCAACTTCTACTTAAAAATATAACTATTTTTTAGGTACAAGTCGACAATCACTTTTTTATAATTTGCAAATACTCTGTCACGCCCCAAACGTGATGCGACGGTGATCAATCACTTAAACGAAATAAACCCAACATTCTAGAAAACGATGCAACAATCCCAAGTGAAACAATGTCTAAAGCGGAAAAACTACAAGTACAACAAGATTACAATTACATCCCAACAACTTAATAGCTTACAGTCGAACTAAGAATAAAGTACACATCATATCACAACTTAAGTGTCAAAGGACGCCCTTCAATTACAGTCCATAATTTCAAAGGAAATAAAAGAGTCAACATCGAAAAATAAAAGAAAATAGGCCAAAGAACATAGATAACAATAGGAAATGAGTTCAACGGCGGAGCTCCGGAGTTCAATCCAAGGCGGGTTCACTTCTTCGACAAAGTCATCTTCTAAGGTTAGAAAACATGAGGGGGTGAGACAAAATCTCGGTGGATGGGATGATCGTGTGCAAGTGTGGCGATATATATAGTTAATGCGAGAAATTTAGTTGTATGGAAACGCGTGAGAGATGATGCATGAATTCACACAAGCGTCATGAAAAATATAATTATGTAATATGCTTATACGATTTAAGAAAACAGTTTGTGGTCACGCAGACACTATGGTTCAAGCAACGGGAGGATTGCGTGCGGTTTATAACGCCAATCCTATGCAAGGCAAGTTGCGGTTGCGTTTACGAATTTGTAGCGCCAACCTATGCAATACAAGTAGCGATTGCGTGCGGATTTGTAGCGCCAACCAAACGGGTCCGATTAACTCCGGAATCGTGTGGATCAAACAAACATTCCTTCGTTCTTTCCTTGTAACTCCACGAGTAAGATGGTCCAAGACCTGTCATCTTATCGCTCCGTAGGCAAAGACAAAATCCACAGTGGAGCTAGCAAGGCTCGAATATGTCATAATCATGATTATGCCTCAAGTACTACGACCCGCTTCCTTGGACAAACTCCGTCCCTCGGTTGCGGGATTAGGGCGATGGGGCCGGGAAGAGTGGAATAGCAAAATGCCGAGCTGCCGGTTCCATCCCCGACGTACCCATTTCGACCGTGAGCTCGACACACCAAGTTGACTCAGAAAAGTAAATACAAGTTCGGGTAGTCAACCGGCATAACGAGTATTATTGATTCGGGGAAGTAGTTCAGAAAATTTTGAAAATTTGCGAGTAGCAATTATGGCGTTGGTGGAGTTATTTGGATGAAGATGATTACCGGAGGATAAGCAATCTTCGATATCTTGAAAGATTAGGTGGAACATAAGTCCCATTATAGATTCAAATCGCAAGACGAGGAAGTCGCCCGCGATCGGGTATTAATCGGTCAAGGGGTTTTTGAGAAAATAAAATATTTTAATTAAGAATTGAAGTCAGAGGGTCTAGGGCTGTTTTAGTAAAAGGAAATTAATTTGAGTTAGGTCCTTGATATTTTGTAAAAACCAATACTTTTGGGGTTAAAAATTGAATAAATAAATATCCCGACCTTGAAAAATTATGAGGTCAATTCCTAAATTCTCCAAATTTTTCAGAGATTCAGGTTTTTTGAAGTTTTGAGGTCGAGCTTTCTTTATAAAATTCTCATATTGGCCCAAAATTTGTTAAAATTGACATTTCGGCTCTAAGTTTAAAATAATTGGAACTCACAAACCGAAAGGGCTTTTAATGTGATTCCAGTTGTAAAATATTACTATGGTTAGTGGGATATTGGGACAAAAACAGTTTTAAAAACAAATAATTTTAGGTCCTTTAACTTTTGAAAATTTCATTTTTGTCCCATTTTGAAATAATTGCCTTTAAGGCTTTTAGGGGTCCAATTGTTATGAAATTTGAACGTTGGGTCCAAGATATAATTATGTTATAGTTAAATTAGTATTTCCAGGTGCATGGACTACATAAGTCTTGAAAATTGTATTTTGGTCCTCAAGTTTAATCTTTTACAATTTGGTCCCTCAATTTTTATAAAATTACTTTCCAAGCTCTAAACACTTGGATTTTTGGAATACACTTAAAATATGTTATTTACAGTCCCTAAAGAGTTAAAATTTCAAATTTTAAAATTAGGGTCTGGTACATTTTCAAATTTGCAAAATAGCCTTAAACTTCTCAAATTTTACAATCTAGTCTTTGGGCTTTTGAGGGTTGATTTTATTTATCTAAAAACTCTTAAAACTTTATTAAAATGTC
>JABTTQ020001126.1:0-217690 GCA_016081115.2 Rehmannia glutinosa | reverse complement strand
ATCTGACAAGTTTAGTTTATTGAGCTTCAAATTCTGCAACGACCCTGGAATTTCACCGAAAAGTTATTCGAGAAAGATCAAGGTAATTAAGCACAGCCAAGTTCCCGATTTCATCAGGTATACGACCGGATAACCTATTATTAGCCAAATTAAGCTCATTCAGCATCTTCATAGACTGAATTCCGTAGGAAGTCCACCAGAAAGATCGTTGTTACTAAGATCGAGCGTCCCAAGCTGCCTTAAATTCACTATCGTACTCGGGATTTCTCCACTAAGCTCATTGCCATCGGCAGAAAACAAAATCAGAATATCCAATAATCCGATTTCATTCGGTATACTACCCGAAAATTTGTTCTTGAAATTTCTAGGTGGATAGGTTTTTAGCACCACCAATCAAATTCGAGATATTTCCCGAGAAGGCATTTCCAACGAGCTCAAGCAAGTAAACATGTGGTAAGCCCCAGAATTCAGCTGGAACTTCCCCAGAGAACCTGTTTTCCTTCATCCGAACACGTTGTAAACTCGTACATTTTCCAAGATTTGTGGAATAGTCCCTGAAAATGCATTGTCAAATATAACAAAATCCTCCAAAGCCCCATTGTGGCATAAAAACTCGGGAAGTTCACCCGAAAGAGTATTGTACGATCGTCCAGAATCTGCAAAGCGAATTCTTGCCAATCTCACTCGGTAACGGCCAACGAGCCGATTTTTAAATAATTTAAGCTCGTACAAATTCGGCGACTTGGCAATGCTCTCGGGATGGACCCCACGAGTTGGTTCTCAAATAAGTTGAGGGATTCGAGGGGCAACTCACACAGCTCATTTGGAATCATCCCAGTTAATCTATTTGTCGATGCATCAAATCTTCTCAACTCGGTCAAATTAGACCATCCGGCAGGCAACGGACCAGAAAGCGAGTTGTTGTACAGTTCCATTTGCACAATGCTCTTCATCTGAGAAATCTGACTCGGTATCGGTCCTGTTAACTCATTACAAGTGACGTCGAAATTCTTGAGTCGACTTAGCCTGCCGAAACTATCTGGAATCGGGCCCACGAGATGGCAATAGGAGAGCCACAGTTCCTCCAAATTCGACAAGTTACCCAGCTCTGGAGCAAGTCGACCCGGTGAAAACGGGTTGTAAGCTAGCACTAGCTTTTTCAAAGTTGTTATGTTGCCTAGAGCAGCAGGAATGGTGCCGGTTAGCAGGTTCTCAGTGAGTATGAGAGTTTCAAGTTGTTTGAACTTCCCAAAAGTTGATGGAATTTCACCTGAAAAGGTGTTTCCTTCTAAATTAAGGTACCTGCAATAAAAGTTGGCCTTAATTGTAAACATCTATAATGTGTAAATAATTTGAAAACATAGAATAAAATTAGCAAGCTGTAAACAGTTTGAGTAAATTGAATAAAATTGGCCTGCTGGTGAATGTACCTTAGATTAAGACACATGAACAAAATTGCAGATATGATTGTCATAGAAATTTGGAAAAAAAGTACAAAAAGAAAATGAATCTTTCTGGTGATAGAATAAAGTAAATGGCATAGCATTATTTTTATTCACTTGTGTAAAAAGGAATAATCCTCATAAATGCTGGCGGAAAATATTGGTATACCCATTAATGGCACTCAATAATACACTGCTCCAATAAGCAAACATCAGAATCACAGCATAAACCCCACAAAGGATAATTCATAACTGGCCATTTAAACCAAAAAGAAAAAACAAAACAAAACAGAAAATCCATAAATCCTCATTCGTTCTTGATTTTGCTAGTTTCCAACGCCCCATTAAAAAAAGCAGAAATCTTTACCTTTTCCCCAGAATAATGAAAATAAAAATAACCGCAAAAAAGGAAAAAACGTCAAGAATTCATCTGCATACAATAAAAATCATAACTTTACGCACCGTAGGAAATGGAGGTCGGAGAGAGATGCAGGGATGGGGCCCACAAACATATTCTGGGAGAGGTCGAGGTAAACGAGGTTCCGGCAGGAGGAAATCGAGAGAGGGAGTGAAGAATTGATGGAATTGTTTAGGAGAGAGAGCTTCTCGAGAGAATGCAGGCGGCAGAGGACGACGGGGAAAGAACCGTAGAGAGAGGCACCGGAGAGAACGACCGACGCGACGGAGCCGCGGCGGTTGCAGGTGACTCCGGTCCAGTTACATGGGGTAGCGTCGCGGTCGGACCAGCCGGAGAGCGAGCCGGTCGGGTCGGCGAGGGAGAGCTTCATTTTCTGCAGGATGAGTCCCTCTTGGTTTAGAGCCAGAGAGAAGTAATTTAAGTGAAGAGTAAATATTGTACTGTAGAGAACAAGGTGTGGAACAGAGGTTTTCATTTGCATGGCTGCAAAGATTGGATTTTTATTTTTTTTAAGCAAGAAAATGTCACTCTTGGGGAGTTTTATGAGTGATTTAGTGTGTGTTGTGTGTGTTATGTGTGTGTGTGTGATGAAATGATGATAGTGTGTGTTGTGTGAAAAAAGTGAGATTTATGTTGTGGTTTTGTAATTTAGGTGGGGGTGGGGGTGGGGGGTGGAGGGAAAAGAAATGTGAATTTTTTGGGTAAAGAACAAAGGAATTTGAAAGGGGTTAAGGGGGTGGGTTTTTAAGTGTGAGTATTTTTCCAATGTGTGGGGCCCTGAAATTTGATTGGACATGATTTGGGTGATCATATCTGGACTTTTTTGGGTATTTGCACTTTATGGACGCCCAAGATTCAACTATGTACTGTACAATTAGTGAAAGCGGGTTTTTGAAAAGTGGAGATTCTTTTTGGGGACAACAGTATGATTTATTGTGATATTTATCTTGTATTTATGTTTATATGATTAGACTTTTTGTAACTTAGTTCAGTTCCGTCTTATCCCCAAACTCTTTCTAGACGCTAGACCTTAGACTCAGTCTACTATCCGACTAGCATCTAATGTTTTTTAGAACATTACTATTATTTCGTTGTTTCTTCTTTTTATTTCGTCCTCTTTCTCTATAGTTTATAGAAACATTCATGTTTAGTAAATTAATTGTATTTTTTATTAAAATAAAATTCATGGTTCAAAAGAAATGCAATAGAAAGGTGACAAATGTAAACTCACCTAATTATTTTTATTGTTTCTTACCATCACAATAATCATGGTTGAAGGCTATCAATTAAATCTTATTACAAAATTTTTGATGCATTGTACGAATATAAACATGAATCATATAATAAATTATGTACCATTATGTAAAAAAATAAAAAAATCGTAAATCGTTCTTCTTTACTACATTTCCTTGTTGCAGGTGCGAAATTTTTCTCTTGGTAAAACTTTAAATTTATTTCAGACTATATATACTGTACCCATTTACAAATTAATTCTATTACTTGAAAATTTTCATCCAAAAATAACATTCCCAATCTTTTTTATTTAATTTTTTTAAAGTAAAAACTTATAGACAATGGAACTATGGAAGACAGGAAGAGTATTGATTACTTGCCTACTTTCCAGTCAAATTAAAAAGAAAAAGAGGTAAAATAATAAAGACCTAAGACCTATATGAATATGCAGAGATAATTAATTGAGTGGAACAGATGTGATAGTTCGACAAATCGACATAGAAATTAAATTTGCAAAGTCTAATTCGAGGGCTCAAGTCTAATTCGAGGGCTCATATTGTCTTGTGTAACAGTGGCAGTCAAAGAAGAACCTAACCCTTTATTTAATAACTAAACTAAATCGAAAATAAGGTTAATTCAGAATATGCATTATCAAACCGTCAATCACTCATAAACATATAAAAAAAAAATAGCTTATAATTTTGCATGAAGAGTTGTAGGCTTCGAGACATGAGCAAATGTGAAATTAAATAAAAGTAAATTTATAGCTTTCTAGTTAAATTATACGCTCATGCTAGGAGTTTAGGGTACGATTTTTCATTCATCTCCTTTTAGAATTTATACTAAAAAATTTATGAATGATCATGTGTCAGCCTAATTAATTGGTTATTATTATATAATAAGATGGTGTGAGTACTATACAGTATGTATAATTGTAAACATAGTCAACCCTATAATTAATTGTTTTACTTAAATTGGGAAAATTTTATATAAAAAAAACCAAATAATTTACACACTAAGATATTGTAGTCACATCAATACATTTACAAAATTAAATAATTTTACATATACCATGACAAAAATATCAAACCATGTATAGATATGTATTTATATATAATTAAGTAATGTGCCTTTGACCATAAGTTTCTACTTAAAAATCCATAACAACTTCAACAAAAACAGGCAAATATGCAGAAATGAAATAAGGTAGTGTAATGTTCTTTTTCTTTTTTTTTTTTAAGCCAAGGTAGTGTAATGTTAACATGTTGGAAAGGGGGATATATACAGTGAGTTGCTACCCTTAAACAGTCAAGTTAGGCTTTGACTGAAAATATCCTCTTAAGAAGATGAATTTGGGAATTTTTACAATTCCATATTCAATGGCATCAATATGAAGAAATAAAATTTAGGGGTGATTGTTCGGCATTTAATTTCGTTAATTTGTATTATGGGAAGAATAGGATGAAAATTAGTTTTTTTTTTTTAAATGAGAGTGTAACTGGATTTATAATTAAAGTGTAATTATGGCAGTGATATAATGTTTTTCAAGTAATTAAACAAATATTTTGTCTTGGTTATAGACAATAGAATGTGCACTAATTGACTTGCTTGCACTACAACTTTTTTTCAATGTCATCTTTTAATTAAGCTTACGAACTTAACAAGTATGAATGAATGTTGATTCGGATTTCACTTGCACTAATCAAAATTATTACAATTTACACCACATATTATCTAACCATTGATTGCTATTTGCTAATAAGTATGGCTGAAAAAGTCTTTGATTTTGACTGAGTACACCTACTACTACTACTGATTAAAAGCACATTAAACAATAAAGTTTCTAAAGTGTGCCTAATAAAGCATTGAAAAAGAGTTGAAAAATACGTCAATCTGTTTTTGCTGATTTAAACACTTTTTACCGTCTAAATAAATACTGGTCCTGGACTAGTAAAATGGTCCAATTAACATTGAACAGATTACTGAACGTATTGCCGGAAATTTTTCTTGCTTACTTTGACCAACCGTCAACTGGGGCCCATTTGCTTTCTATTGGTTTTAGATCTACTAAATAATCCCAACAAATCGTTTGTTTACTTTATGGACATGGCCCGATGAATATCACTAGGCCCAATTGAAAATTTGGGCTGATTGTAATCTATTGTCATGGCTGGATCCAAGAATCCTCAGTCCAACGTCGATATCTTCATCCTATATTGTCTATTTTGTCCTTAAAATTAGAGGTGAAGTTACTTTGGCCTTCAATTGTTTATGTTTTTATTAAAGACTAGTTTTCGAGGTTTTCAATATACGTAAAAGTGGAATCATGTTTGTTAAATAAAATTTCAATCAAATCATCATTTTCATTTTCTATTTTTCACATAAAATAACATCTCAAACCTATAATTTTTATTCTCAAACCTATACACTACCCTACATCACTCATCATTACTTACCAATCACTATTTTCATATTTTAACCCAATTATATATGTGGGACCCACTATTATCGATTTTATCTATTTAAAATATTACTATTTTTAAATTATAACTATCTAATGAGACCCACCAATTATAATCTTACAAATATAATATTATATATTCAAATTAAAATATTGAAGTAGACCCCACCACTACCAACTTTTCAATTATTATATACATAAAATAATATTTCCAAACTACTCAAACCAAACACAATCTCATTTCCAACCCTACATAAAACACATTTCAATTCATTCATCCAAACACAATCCCATTTCCACACACTTAAAACCAATAAATTCTCAAAATTTTATTTCCAACTAGACTCTAAATATAAATGGACCATAAAATATAAACAAAGACACTTTCAAAGCCCTTTCTCTCTTAAAGAAGATCCATTTTCGAGCATAAAGAGAGTTTGAGTACAATCGTATATGGTGTTTCTAACCAACCACATTTAATATTTGGAAGCAACTTTCTTTGGCATATGAGCCGTGCGAATGTGCACATTAGATCCTCTATTTAAAATAACATTGTTTCTTATTTCAAGTATCATCAATTTGTGTTAAGTATATAATAAGACATGAGAAATATACATTTGACTTATTTTGACATGAATGGATGATATATGGAATAAGAAATAAATCACAAATCGAAATAAATAATCTGACTGGCGAATGTGCCGTTAATTCGATTATTTGCTTCTAAGTGTATTTCATATTATTTGATGATTGAACGATATTGATTTTGTCTTATCCACTTATGAGACACAAACTCTAATGTGAAAGATAGTCAATGTTTAGACTCTTTACTACATATAAATACGTACCTTATCAAATGCAAAATTCTTGTCAACACTTTCCAAAGAACCATAACTAGTTTTGATCAATTAGGTTTTATCCTGCTGAACTAGTGGATGAAAGTTTGATCAATAGTTACATAGATTATTCAAAGCCACATTTAAGGGTAACAAATACTTGGTCATACTTAGGGGTGACAATTTTTTGACCGACACGATAATATGATCGCGAGAACGATACCAAATCAGTGGATTAGTTAGTGTTTAGTCTTATCGTGTAAGTGTTATAATCTTATCGTGTTAACACGATAAGAACATACCTAAAATTTTAATGTTGTGCTCGTATTTTTATGTGTTTACATGATAAGGACACGAACACGATGAGGACACGATAATGACATGTTTACCTGTTAGTAACACGATAATGACACGACACGAACACGATAATGACACGTTTACCTGTTAGTGACACGATAGTGATACGATAACCAGATATTTTGTATGTTTGTATCGTGTATTGTCATGTAATATCGTATAATTTGTTATAGTTCATTAACATATTAATCATTTTCTTTTTCTTTTTGAATTATCGTGTCGTGTCGTGTTGACACGAAAATTTTCGTGTTCGTGTCGGAGCAGATCCTTATCGTGTCGTATTCATGTGTGTCCTTATCGTGTTGTATCGTTATCGTATCGATACAAAACACGACGCGATAACACGATTTGCCACCCTAGTCATATTTGATACTTCAATTAACACGTCGGAATTTTTACAAACAATCTTGACCAACTTCTTGATGTTGCCTCTATTTACTTTTATATATATTAATGGTGTAAATAAAAATGAGTTGGGTGAGTTCTACACTCCATACCCAAAAGGGCACTTTTTGTTCGTAAAGTTGCGCACTATGCAGAATTACTTACATATCAATTTAAAATCTTCTCTAATAAAATTGTTGCAGTCACGATGTGTCTGATCCACGTGATTTGAGCTAATTTTATGCACTTTCGTTGATTCAAATAAACTTAAAAAATGGGATCAACTTCGTGCTCTGGTAGTTGAGACATGTATTATAAAGATGAAAAATTCAAATTCGATCACATACGAATGTATGTGTCCCCTCCCCAAATTCTCCCATTGTACTAAAAAAAACTTAAAAAATATGCATTTTATATGTTTAAACATGTGGAGGTAATGAGAATTTAAGTAATATCAATTCGAATTCGACGCTCCATTATACAAAAAGATTATTAATTGTCGAACTTGAAAAGTTATATCAATAAATTATAAACCGATAATGCACAATTAAAAAAGCATTAATTGAGTCGAAATATATACTACGATATTAAAATATATAATAACACCTCAGAATATCGCCCATGTAATTAATTGATGGTTGAAAACACATTGAAAAACGAAAATGGTCAATATTTCTCATTGACAAACCAAATAAAACCTTCTACTTAAAACTCCATATTTACGACCATCTAATTAAATTACAGTCTCTGGAACATAAATAACCCTTTAAACCTAATTTTATTAAATTAAACCCATTAAAAGAACCTCTCTCTCCACCTAACATTTTACCACCACTCTTTTCCCCTCAACCCCCAAAAACTCCAAACATAAAAGGATCACAAATCCTTATCACAACAACAAAATCTCCCATTAACCCATTCCAGGAATTTATTTCCTGAAAAAAAAAAACAGGGCAAAAATAAACATCAGGAAAATAAATTCCAATTAACAATGGATATCATCCGCAGAGAGCTGGAAAAATCAATAAACGATCAGCAACAACAATCCCTGGAAAACGACCAATCCCTCCAATTACCTCTCCTGGAATCCCAAACACCACAAAACCCCCCCAAAACCGCGGCCCAAAAGGCCGTCCGAAAGGCCTTCAAAGGAACGGCCCATCTCTCCAACCTCCTCCCGACAGGCTCCGTCCTGACATTCCAGGTCCTGTCCCCTGTTTTCACACACGAGGGCAAATGCAAATCCTTCGTCAGCCAGACGATCACGCTCGGCCTCCTCGGCCTGTGCGCGCTCGCGTGTTTCATTTTGTGTTTCACCGATAGTTTCAGGGACGAGCGGGGGAAAGTCAGGTACGGCCTGGCGACCTTCAGGGGTCTCTGGGTCATCGATGGGTCCACCGCCGCCCTGCCGGCCCAGGAGGCGGAGAAGTTTCGGATCAGGTTCGTGGATTTCTTCCATGCTATGATGTCGGTTATGGTTTTCGCGGCGGTGGCGATGTTTGATAAGAATGTGATCAGCTGTTTCTGTCCGACGCCGTCGGAGGAGGCCCTGGAGATCCTGACGACGGTGCCGGTGACGGTGGGGGTGATTTGTAGCCTGTTGTTTGTTCTTTTTCCGACTAGGAGACATGGGATTGGGTTTCCTCTGTCGCGCAATTAGGGGATTGATGTTATGTTATTGTTTTGTCGTGTTTTTTTTTTTTGGCCAACGGGTTGTTTCGTCGGGTGAGATTCCTGGAATGCTGTGTGTTTTTTGGGGTATAAATTTTAATCTTGACGTGAATGTTGTTTATTGTGGAAATTGGTTTCCAGTTTGTTATCGTGTTACAACTGATTTTCTTTTAGATGAAATTCAGGTTTTGGATGCATCTGGTTTGTTGTAGGTTTGACAGGTTATAACAATGGTGAGAGAGAAGCTCATAAATGAAATGCAATGCAATTTGCATGGATAACATAAATTAGGCTATGATCATATTCTTGTATATATATTTAGTTAAAGTGATCTATCTTCTTCTCTAATTTTTATATACGTGTCAATCTTTCGTGGGTGGAATAACAGATGAAACATCCTTTTGGAATAGAAGAACTTCATCCAATTGAATGTCCCTTAATGAATTTTTAATGTGAACATAAAATATTTGCAATGATTAATTACAAAAAGTACTTTGAATTAAATACCAAAAAAAAGCCTTGTTAAGTTTTAAAATTACAAAAATACCCTAACAAGTGTTGTGCACTTGAACATTTCCACCCAATTCTTAAAATTACGTTGAAAACAAGACTAAGATACGGCAATTTTATTATGCACAAGACCAAATATTTTTCTTTGAGCTTAAGCACGATCGGTTTTGTCCCCTAAGTTACATGAGTAATTTGCAATTTTGGAATCATTAGCTTTAAATCTATTATATCTATTTTCTTCAAATATGAAACACTGATAATTTTCTTTTAATGTTTTGTACTATTATCACTAAAAACAGCGAATTTGAACAAGGACAGAATAAGAAAATGAACATTAGGGGTGCAAACTTTTTATCTTCACATACATAATAGATAAATAAGTATTTTAAAATTATGTAGTGGGCAAAATTTCAAATTTTAATAATCATACACAACAAAATTTATTAACTTAATAATTAGATATAAAAAAATTATTTTAAATTTGCAAAAATTATAAAGTTGAGGGGCAGCCGCCTAGCCAGTTCCCTAGCTCCGTCTCTGATTAGAAATAACAGTATTATATTATATCTAATATTAAAAAAATTATTTAGAAAAAATGGATTTTAATTTTGAAACCTTATAGAAAAATGAAAACCATAAGCAATATCTATATATATATAAAAGCAAGATAGTTGCCAAATATGGCAAAATCCCGCCAAAAAATGCCAGCCAATTGTGGAAAGTGCTTTTAATAATCATGATTTGTAATATGCTTTTAAATGCAGGCTTCTGTTAATTTTTAAATGCTACTTTTTTCAAATTTCTAGGTGTAAATGCTACTTTTTTCAAATTTCTAGGTGACTCTTCGTAATTAGCAGTTTGGCATAGGAAGTGGGAAAAGTTAAGTTGTTGGGCAGCTCAAAATATATATAATAATACTTCAAATTTCAAATTTCAAATTTTAAATTTCAAATTAAATGCAAGTTGTATTGGGCAGCAAAAAAAGCCATTCTTGAAATTTGATGTTGTGAGTAATATAAATAGAAGTGTAGAAGAACCATTCACTGATTCACCTCACCAAAACACGTCCACCATAAGCAATAGAAAAAAGAATCAAGAAACATTGAGCTGGAAATTCAAACAAAATACATCAATACTGATGTAAGAATGGCCTTTTAATCCATTTTGTTAGAAACATCAATTCCAACCAATTGCAGGTTGATGTTGAAACTTCGTCAACTTCATCTATGTAGTGTACCTGCACATGGAGGCAATTCGACTATTTTTTTTAGCTTAGAATGCATTTTTTCATAATGGAGAGGCATGTTCTTACTATGGATGACCTATCTGTGTAAGTGGTGAGTCTAATATAAATATATTAATATCTTGCTTTCTTTTTGTATTAAAGACACTAAAACTGACTATTAGATTATATGAAAATTTCATGAGCTATTAATGCCCTATATGCTTTATATATTGAAATTTTAATTTTGTAATAAAGACACACTAAACTGAATTTATTCTCATTTTATTTGTATTGTATTTTTATGTATATGTTTTCAATCCTGTTTTGATCTCTCTCTTTTTCCAATCAGTTTTGCAGGAGAATCATATGCATTCTTCACTTATATGAAGATCATACTTTTCTACAGTCACCTCGAACAAGCACAAGATCAACAGTGTCTCATCAAAAGGTCACATTATTTATTAAATAATGTTGTATTGTTCTATAAAGAATGATAAAACATACCTGATTTGAAAATTTGAATGGTCAATTCTAAATGCTTAGATTCATATTTTTATCTATGCCAACACCAAATAGATTAGTTATTTCTATAAGATGCGTCTATAACAAAATTTAAGCAAAATATAGATTTAAAAATTTTAGTTTCAAACTAGAAAAAGGGAAACAAAAATCAAGTAAGTTCAAAATCTTACTGACTGCTTTGATTCTCTTTCATTGTCATATCCATATTCTTTCTGTCTTTCTGACTATAATATTGACCCATTTTTCATTTCTATAAAAAAACATTATTAAGAACAGATAAATCTTAAAATGCATTTCTAATGACCATAACATACAGAAAATGAATTTTCAGAAAGCAAGAAAATACTTATCTGCAAAGGGTCCATTATAGGCTATCATGTTGGCATCTTTACTGCAATAGTAAATTCATGAATAAATTATATCATATAATTAAAGAATTTGAGAAGCAAAAGAATCTGCAATTAAAGAAGTAATCATTTCATCGAGAATCGGACCTCTAGAGATTATGTCAAAGAACTACTCAAATTATATTTAGCTTCTAAAAGACATCCAACCCAAGAACACATGCAGAGAAAATATCCAACCCATATATCAAGTAAAATCTTTGGCGACTTAAATTCATGCTTTCAAACAAGCTTACACAGAAGTAATTTTTCTTGTGCTAATAGTTGACAAATCAAAAATTAATATAAATTCTAACATAGTTATACATCCGTGGACATTCCTACAGTGCCACAAGAATGAACAGCATAAATAATTTCGAGATATAACTTAAAATCCCATCCAAGTACTTATATCATAATAATTTTCATCCAAAATCAATTTGCAATTTTTAACAGAACAATTAAAAATATTGGTCAAAATACACATGAATCGAATGAAAAATAATAGATCCGTAAATATCTATTGAGAAAAATGAAGATATGTGAGACAAGTCAACTATTTTTATTTTACAATGCATTTTTTATGTAGCAGAGGTGTGTTGTTACAATTGTTTTAAATATGCTCTTACAATATATTTCACAGTATAATTGATGATTTTCTATTTTTTTATTTAACCCTTTTTTTGTTCATTTTTTTCAGGGACTTCATTATACAATCAATCACCAACAAATTGACAATTTTCAATCTATTCTACAAGGAGATCCGTTTCTATTAACTACTTATCAGTTTATATATTTTTATATATGTATCCGTTGGATACGGATATTAACTACTTACCAAGAACATTGTAAATATATCATACTGGACACATTGAATTAAACTGGGTTTTAAACTCAATAGAATTAAAAGGAAAGTATAAAAATTACACAAACATATAAAATATTAAAAAAAATTTAGATCAGAAATTTTCATTTTGAGAATGCTCTAAACACCAAACTAAAACAAATCTGTTAGAAATGTGTGAGTATACATATATGCATATCCGAAATTTTATCCAAAAAAACCCCTGAAATTAAAATAGAAAAAGAACTACTAGATAAATTATATATTCGATTTCTTTTGCAGAAATTCCCCTAAACATCAAAATAAAACCAGCCCCGATAGAAAATTATAGTTCTGAATTTTTTTGATAGCAAAATACTCTAAATACCGAAATACACTACGAGATCTGATGTTTTTATCGAGAAAAACACCCTAAACTCTAAAATCTAATTTTTTTGTCACATAAAACCCTAAATCTATAAGACGTGTTCAGATCCAGTCTTTAGTTTTCTCAAAATGGATTTTTACAGAAATAAAAAGGGAGATCCATCGGATCTATACATTATTCGAATGAATTTGTGCAGCAAAAGAACCGGTGAAAACCGGAGTGGGCCGGAACCGACCGGCTCAAACGGTTTTCCGAAAGAAAGAAAAAACAGTCAAGAAAGAAACAATAAAATCGAAAATCCTACCTGAATTCTTGGTCGACCATTTCAATTTCCATCATCTTCTTTTCTTCTTTACAATTTTCTTAAAATTTTAACTCTTTAGATGATTAGATCGGGGGGGTTGTAAGACTCCGCGTGCGTTCCCGTGGGTATGGATCTGTACATGTTTGTGTATCTCTGTGTGGGTTTGTGAGGGTGGGTCTGTCTTCATGTGTGTGTGTGTGTTGGGTTTGTGTTTTACACGTGTGTGACTGTGTGTAAGTGGTTGTGTATTTTATATTTTTGGTGCTTGTGTATGAGACTAACTTAATATATACATTATAAAGTTAATTTTTATTGGAGATTAAATTATATTTAGTGTGTACATTTGTCATATATAATTACATTTGATTATTTATATTAAATAATAATCTTTATTAGAAAGATTGTAAATACCAAATCTGAAATCTTTTGTTTTGAAAACCCCAAAATCAGTATATATGTCATTATTTAATATTTTTCGTATATAATTTATGGTATGAAAAACCCAATACACATCAGAAACTTCCAGATCTTTTTTTTTTTTGAATTTGAAAAACAAACAAGAAAAAAAATAGTACGTCTTGACCAAGTGATATACATATATTAGAAGAATAAAAATAACGAACCGAAGCAAATAATTTTAGAACTGAAATTTTTGGATATGAAAACCCAAAAATGGGCATCAGTATAAAACTTCTCCGAAAATATTTGTGCTCAAGTATCAAATACACAAGATTTACATTCAAAACTAATTAAAGAAAACATACTTCCATGGCGGAAAAATGTGAGATAGAATGTCAAAAATGTGGGGCTTGATGTTTATCTAGAGTTTTTCATTTGTAGCTTTGTTTAATTTATGTTTTTTTTTTAATTTATTTTACCATTAAATGGTCTTTCATAAATAAAAAATCGGTCCTCGGGCTTTACTAAAACGAAAAATTATTGGGCTTGATTAGAAGGCCCATACACATGTAATGTCCTATTTTCGTTTGTGTTGGATTGTATATATAACTATATAAGTATATATTTTTAAAATAGCTTTCAATCCTGAAAGTTTTATTATTATTATTATTATTATTATTATTATTATTATTTTGTATTTTTCAGTTTTTTATTCATGAGTTATTTATAGATTTGGATAAGCACCATTTAGGCCCATATATATCCAATGCTTTTAATGTTCAATATCATACTTAATACAACTTTATTTGGTCAATTTTTATATTATTTGTTTCAATTTTGGGCTAAATTTAATATATAGCATAATTTTCAATGTCCAATATATAATATTTTTTTGAGTATCTTATTCATGCATTTTGGAAATTACTAATCATCACGGTTGATTTGTTATGCTTTTAATTCGATAATATGATAATTAATTCAATTGAAGAATGATATTTTCATATTATTTTTTAAATATAATTTGTTTATTCTTATAATTATTATGTAGAAAATATTGATTTCCATTGTCGATAGCTTCAAATGTCTTTTTCAAGGTTTTACGAATATCAAAAATATCTCATTCGTCTAATATCAAAAAATGGTATTAGATATCTTTAACAATTTTTTTTTTTGAGAAAATCTTTAACAATTATTTGGTTATATTATGTACATATGTCATGAAAGATGTGTAACAATATATATTATTTTGTCATGTTTTTATTTTTTATTTCTCGCAGGCAACCCCTTTGGGTTAGATGAAGCAATTATACACCATAAATATAGTGCGGTAATTAAATTGTTAATTAATAACATTAAGTTTCTTTGTATATATTAAAAATTATATAATATTTTTTGAATAAAATAACCTAAATGTTGAAAGGTCAACAGTAACTTTTCAAACAATGAAATAAACCAAAGGCCCAATAATTAGTGGACCAATCACTTTATATCTAATTTCTGGGCTAAAATTATAATATAATGTACCCTAAAATCAAACAATTCATGCATAAAATTTCCAAACACATGATTTGTAACTTCATTTCTAACTTCAATATTATTATGAACTAATAAAAAGAAAAATATCGACCTTAACCATAAACATGCAAACACATAATTCTTAACTTCATTTATAATTTCCCAAATTATGCAGAATACTACCCTTATTACCTTAAATGAGAACAAAGGTCAACTACCCACCCCTATTTATACAAAAGATTTAGACCATAATTATATTTTTCAATATGCAAACAATAAAAATGTAAGTTACTGAGGCATCAAATCACAACAAAATTGATTGCTTCTTTAGACACTATAACATAGTTTTTTCAATCATACTAGCTTAATTTTTCCTTACCATAATTACCACATAGGAAAAGTGTTGTCTATGCTTCAAATCAATAATATAAACTTAAAGAAGTAATAAAAAATTACCTTCTTATCGTTCAAATGACTTTGTGTCCAAGATAAAAGAAGAAATATGTCCATATTTTTTATGGATTTATTAGCCCATATAGTTATTTAATGGTTCAAATCTAATAAATTAGTTTTGTCAATTGTTAAGATGTTAGATTTATTTTTATTTTCTTTTGGAAAATTAATTTATTTTTATTTTGATATGTTTTTTAATTTGAAATACTAATTTTCTACAGTATCCGTCGTTCATTTCTCCTCTATATAATATCACAAATGATTTGATATTTTTTATTTATAATTGTTCTACCATTTTGTTACTCACACACACACACATATATATGTGTGTGTGTGTGTGAAAATCCTAGATAAATAATATTTTATTTTTCAGAGAACAACACATAATTATATATTATAGGGAATTATCGTTTTCCACGTTTTTTTTTTATCATTTATAATCCCAAGTGTTTTACATTCATTAATTTGACTAATGTTAAAGATTCTCATGATTAATTCATATATAGTCAAATTTTTGTCTTTGGTCTAATCTTTTAATTGTATATTGAAATAAAAGATTCAAAAAATCAGTATTTTTTTTCGTTAATATATTGTCCGTGCATCGCACGGGTGGAATACTAGTATAGATTATGACATGAGGCGCAAATGTTTCCAACTTCGAAGCACAAATGTCTTCTTCATTGAGCTAGCGGACCCCACCATCTGATTATTCACCTTTTTACAGATAAAAAGTCCATTCGAATTCAAAACTTCTCCACCACTCGCAACAGCGCGTCTCGTTACAATCGCACACACCCGCACTATATTCTCCGCGTGTAAATCAAACACATCAAATCGCGTTGCACTAGTATTTCCCCTAATTATAAAAACTCAAACCCGACCCGAATCATCGTACCAAACGAACTGCAAGTACTGATAAAAACTAATAAAAAATTAGAGAGAGAAATGTAAGGAGAGAGAGAGAGAGAGAACCCGAAAACCACAAATCCAAAAATTCATTCGTGAATCAAAACGTCCCAATATTCAAACCCATTTCTCTCTGACTTCCACTATTTATCCACATTCTTTATTGTGCTCTCTCACTCTCTCTCTACACACACATATATACTTTTTTTTTTTACTGCATCATATTCGATAAATCGCAAAACCCAGAGATTTTTCAACAAAAAACAAACAGAAATAAAGAAAGACAGAGAAAGAGAAAAAAAGAAAGAAGTGATGGGTGGGATTAGAAAGAGAAAGGAATTATTGTTTTGTTTTCGGGTTTGTGGGTTTATTATTTCAGCTCTATTTTTCCGCTTTGAATTCTGTACTTATTTATCTTTTCTTTCCTTTATCCTCACAGCACCAAAGCAAACAAGACAATCACAACTTTAATACGAGTAATTATTATTTTTGTACTACTACTTGTAGTGGTATTACTATTAGGCTTTTTTGTTTTTGTTTTTGAGTGTAGTATCAGTATCAGCAGTTTTTAATTGTATTTTATTATCGGTGTTCTCCAAATCTTCACCGCACATCTTTGTCAAACTCGAGTTTCTAAAGCTATGTACCAATAATCAATAGATTATCTAGAGAAAGAACAGTTGCGCATCCCACACTCTACTTTTCTTTCTTTTTTTGTTTTTATTTTTTAATTTTGTTTTTGTTTCTAGACAGAGAAAGGGGTAGAAGAATTTTCCCTTTTCGAACTATTTTGGAAACCCTAGATTTTTGGGATATGGGTTTTGAAATTCTTGTCTGTTTGTTGTTCAATGGAGGAAGAATTGTGAGATGCTGATCTTTTTATGAGCTCTGATTTTTGTTGAGTTGATTAATTTGTTCTGTTGTGGGAGAGGGCGTGGAGTTGGCCGTTTGAGATTGTGGAGTGAAATGGAAGTTGATGGAGGAGGTAAAGGAGAAGAGAGCGGCGGCGGAGGTGATGGTGGTGTAAGTTTAGAGGTGGAGAAGAAAAACTCGCCGGAGGGAGAAACCAAGGTGAAGCGCAAAATGAAGACTCCTTCGCAGTTGGAAATTCTTGAGAAAACTTATGCTAGTGAGTTTCATTTTGTTTCTCTTTATATCTCAAAATTTCAATTTTTTTTTTTTTTTTGTTTAGGTTCGATTTTAGGTATTGATCTATTCATATTTTGTTTAGTGTTAAATTTGATGGCAATGCCCCTGTAATTTTTGGAAATTATTGAGAGAACTTATGCAAGTGAGTTTCATTTTGTTTCTCTCTTTATAACTCAAAATTTCATTTTTTTTTGTTTAGGTTCGATTTTATGCATTGATCTATTATTCACATTTTGTTTAGTGTTAAATTTGATGGTAATGCCTCTGTGCAGTGGAGACATATCCTTCAGAGGCACTGAGAGCGGAGCTTTCTGTTAAATTAGGCCTCTCCGATCGGCAGCTGCAAATGTGGTTCTGTCATCGGCGGTTAAAAGACCGTAAAGCCCCCACAGAGAAGAGGCATAAAAAGAGTGCCTCGTCATCTGCAGTTGCAGGATCCTCTGGTGGGATTGTGCATGAAATGGTAGTTAACAATGCTGATGTGGCGAAGGACAGTGGCTCGGGTTTAAGTCCCTTTGGGAATACAGATCTGCAGCCGAAGCAGAAACAGCAGAGAGTAATTCATAAAGCTGGGACTGCTGTGCCGAGGATATCAACAGAATCGCCACCCGTGAGGAGATTTTATGAACCCCCTCTGGCTATATCTGAACAGAGAGCAATTAAATTTGTGGAGGCACAGTTAGGGGAGCCAATGAGGGAGGATGGACCGATTCTGGGGATGGAGTTTGATCCATTGCCACCTGGCGCATTTGGTGCACCGATTGGTATATATCTCGTTCCACACATCTCTTGTCGGTAATAGTTAAGATTCCAAATTATGATCAATTTACTTCCATGATAACATTATTGATGCTGTGCTGGGGAAGTTTGATATTTTATGCTGCCATGTGTGTTTTGACTGAGAACATATGGTTTGCCTGTTTCACAAGCCTCAAGCCAAATGAAGCCTAATTCAATTTTGTTTTTGATGGCACTTTATGTTCAGATTTAAAAATAAACGAGCAAATAAATTTAGATTGGAGCTACTGGAGTAACTCATTCTGAGAGAGTAATTTGCAAGCAATTTTTGTGGTGGAGTGATAATTTCATCTCTGGGGTTGTTAGTATTTTAACTTAAAACAGTTAGTTAACTTTCGTATTAATTCAAGTGAATAAAATCAACAGATTCATTGTCTCATTGACAGGGAATTCCTACTGCATTATAGTCATATGCCTAGGACTCTCAATTATTTAAGGAACAGTAGCATAGATGAAAAAGGCTTTTTGAGGAACTATGTCTGGATATGCAAGCACTTGGGAAGTGATGCTATTGTATCAACAATTACAGATAATCGGATCTTGATGGAAGCTGCATTTGTTATCATGTTACTGTAAATAGGTCTAACGATATAGATACCAAGAAATTTTTGACATGTTTTTAGTAGTTTGTGATGTTTCAGGTAATTCTGCCTTGTTCTGGTTCTGAATATTGTACTATAAGTTGAAGTCCCATGCTCATTTCCGTGACAACTTGGTTACTTTATGTATATAGTGATAATCTCCGAAATCCTTGGAGAGGCATTTGCTTATTCGTTCCTATAAGGGATATTAATGACGTTTGCAAGTGAGATAGGGAGCTCGTTGTTTGAAGTACAGTATGGATCTATACAGATGAACACGAGTCATTCAGGAACAAGAAATCCCTTCTCTAATTACATTGAATCAATGAAATAGTACATCAATAGGCATCTCTCTCTTCCCCCTCCCATAGTATATGAGAGGCCCAGCGACACCTAGAGTCCCTCCTGAAAAGGTGGGTGAAGCATATGCCTCAAATAGTTAAACTTTCCATAGCCACTGGGGTATGAATAAATTGTATAAACTTTCTTGTCTTTTGTTGTTAGTTTTTTGTTGAACGAAGTGATGCTTATCTATATGAGGTGATAGACTGGATTAGATTCCCTGGTAAATGTGCAAACTTTTAATTTCCTTCACCTGCTTGCCGTATTTTGTTTTTACTTTCTTTTGAACTTAAATATATGATATTCTGTGTTTTACATTTTATGTCCTGCAAATTTTCACTGGACTAGCCTGACGTTTTTTCACATGGAAACAGTTACATCAGAACAACAAAAACCAGCTGGGCGGTTCTATGATGCCCAATTATATGAGACACACGATGCTAAACCAGTCAAGGTTAGTGGGCTTCTTGAAAGCCTCTGTAAAGTTTCTTTTTGTTGTTCTTGAAATTTTATGTTGGTTCTTTTCATGTGATGCATTGCTGCTTAAACTTTTTTGCTCCAAGGTCTTCCATGCATAAGTGCTATGTACAACACATCATGCCCGCATTTGATATGAGGCGTCTATTGTATCAAAGTGCATAATGAATAAGAAAGAAGAAAGCACTTCACCAGTTTCATGTTAAATTGTCCATATATTAGCTGTTTATTGCAAATAGAGACTAAGTTAGCTGTGGGACATATAAAATCAGATTGTTTTGCACAATGCCAATGAGGGAATTCTGAACATTTTCTCACCCTTTTGTTTCATCATGTACTGAACTTCGCCTGTGGCTGAACTGCTACGCAGACATTGTGTCTGCACTTTTGAGAGGCGATTCTTATACTGAAAGGTGCTGAAAAAAAAAGTTGGTTGTCTCATTTAGAATAATAATATTAATATGCCATTGCTTCATGCTAATATTAGCGAGGTACCCATAAAAAACAATATTCATGACAAAGTTTCATGCTCAAAGAGAATTATGTGAATTCAGAGCACGCCTATGCCTTTTGCAGCGATCTGTGTGAAGTGCCATCACCCATGCCCGCATTTGATTTCTTCACCTATTATTTATCAAAAAAGCACTGGCCCTATTAAAGATAAAAAAGCACTGGCGCAATTAAGGATAAAATATCAGTGCAATGTTTTATGCAAATTTCAGCAAAATTATATAAGGCATTTTGTGTTCTTTAAGCGTGAAGCAAATTGGTGGTGACCACTTGACATAGTTGCCTGATTTCCTTCATCCCTAACTGGATTTCAGAACAAAACATAATCAGTTAAAACTTGGCATCTAACTTTTTGTGGTGGAAGGGCCGGATGAAAGATTAATATGGGTGATAGGTTGAGTTATCTTTATTTCCTTATGTAGGCCTTAATCCATTTATCTGTATGAAATTGGTTGGAAAAATCACAATGTGACAAAAAGTTAATTGTTTCGTTGTTTTCTACTGTTAACATCATTCTTTTGCATGAATGAAATTTGTTCTTGAGTGTTATATTTCCTATATAATTATTTCTTTACTTGCATCATGTTGATATAATCTAATCGTGGTTGGGAAACTAAAATCTGGCTTATCAGGGTGCTTCAAGGGCTCTCCATGAATACCAGTTTCTCCCAGAGAAGCCATCTGCGAGGAATGATGCCTACGAAAGAGCTGTGCCACCACATCGTTATGGTTCGCCTATTGACATCATGAATGCTCGAGTTCCATTATCCACTGGGAGATCTATTATGCATAGCAATGAGCAAGTATCCTCTGAATATCTCCAAAGTCAGAGGCCAAGTTTAAGTCTTTTGCCTCAGCAATGCGTGCGGGATCTTCACTTGTCTCCAGCTCCTGGAGAAGTTGATGTTACTCCATCAATAGCCTCCATGGTGAATACCAACATTGATTCTCATCTGCTTGTTCACCCAATCACTGGGTTAGCTAATAATATTACAACACCAGAGAGGCGTATTGTACTTGACCAAGAGAGGTTGGAGAGGAAGCGGAAGGTGCCTTTTTTTTTTTTTTTTTCTTTTGTTAAATTTTGTTCCTGTTTTCTAATCCACCATGAGGAATGTCTCTAGTTATTTATGTGCAGCAGCGAAAGGGATATCCTGTACCTATACCGTATCTGTTTTACTGGAGATGCAAAAGTATTTTTTCTTTCTTAAGAAAACAAATGGTTATAAGTTACCCCATGATAACATTTATCCCTAGCCTCTTTGGCACAACATGGTCAATCGGAATTAAGTCATTTGATTGCCTAATGATGGGGCTTAACTTTTTCTTGCATTATGTTTTGCAGGCTGAAGAGGCTAGAATAGCGAAGGAAGTTGAAGCTCATGAGAAAAGGATCCGAAAAGAGCTAGAGAAACAAGATGTTTTAAGGAAAAAGGTATTGTTCAGTTAATTGATAGTCCTCTCTTTTTATTCTATCTTACTTTTCCCTAGTTTTTACTGCTACCGGATCAATTATTTTAGAATTGTATACATAATCTTCTTTTGCTGACAACATTATTTATTATTCTGTAGAGGGAAGAGCAGATGAGGAAAGAGATGGAAAGGCAGGACCGCGAACGGCGGAAGGAAGAGGAAAGACTGTTGCGTGAAAAGCAACGTGAAGAGGAGAGATTGCAGAGGGAGCAAAAGCGTGAAATGGAACGAAGGGAGAAATTCCTACAAAAGGAATACATCAGAGTTAATCCTAATCCTTTTTTCTTGACTTATTTATATGCTTTTCTTTTGATTAGGTGTGTTATAACATAGCAGTGAGTGATTTAATCATTTCTTCTATTTCAGGCAGAGAAGATGAGGCTTAAAGAAGAAATGCGTAAGGAGAAGGAAGCTGCAAGGCTTAAAGCTGCAAATAATAGGGCTGCTGCTCGTAGAATTGCTAAGGAATCAGTGGAATTGGTTGAGGATGAAATCCTGGAACTCATGGAGCTCGCAGCCTTAAGTAGGGGTTTGCCCTCGATTTTGGCTCTAGACAGTGAGACGTTACAGAACCTCAATTTGTTTAAAGGTATTATTATCAACATACCTCAAATATTACTACGCATCTCATCTCATTTGGTTATTCATTTGATGTGGTTTTGACCTATTGATGGCGAAAGTGTGAATGAATTCATTTCCAAAATTTTTCTCTACTTTAGTGTTGTCAAGAATTTACAAGTTCAACCCCATCTGCTTCCTGGATATTTTTTGCTGGCTATCATTATGTATTTTGCCTTCTAAGTGCTTGGTCAACTTCATTCTGTAGATAAACTCCCAGAATTCCCGCCCGAGTCAGTGCAGCTGAAGAGGCCCTTTGGAGTCCGGCCTTGGACTGATTCTGAGGAGAACATTGGCAATCTACTTATGGTGAGATGACTTTTCCAACTGCCAATTGGGTAATTATTAATAATGGTCATCGATGCTGGCACTGTTACTTTTACTCGCATTACTTCTGCTGTTGGTGTATTTATAAATGGCTCACCTCTCTAATGGCTTAAGCTTTTAGATGAGGTGGTCATTCAACATGGTCACAGCCAGGCCAAACAAGAGGTCTCAAGTTCAAACCTCACCGCCACCCATAAAAACGTTCCATGTGCTAGGCTTCTTAAACAACCACCTGCACGTGAAGGGGCGTGTTAGAGTGATTAAATACTAAATGGCTCACCTCTCTAACAGCTTAAGCTTTTAGATGAGGTGGTCATTCAACGAAGGTCATTCCCATTACAAGATTAAGTCTCTCTTACTGACAAAATCTTTCATGAATCATTTTATTTTTTGATGATCAAAACTATCAGATTTTATATTGTGTATGACTTATTAAAAGCACTTCCAGAGTTTAGAGCATTTTATTTTGGTGTTTAAGCATAATTATCTATTTGTTGCAGGAGATTGCTAATTAAGGCTTTTCAAAGTCGTGTGTAATGTGTTATTATTTTTGTATAAAAATATTTTTGGTTGAGTATTTTACATTTTCTTTTTCGAATAGCTTTCATTTTAGCATTCATAAATATGTGTCGAATTTTGTTGCCATGCGCATTTGTGGAGTATGCATACAACCATTTACTATCTCATATGACCTCATGGGTTAATCCCCTATGTGGAATTCAAGCTACAGTTGATTCGTTCACCATATTTGGCGTTTCATTGTGTGTGAAATTATGTAGGTTTGGATATTCTTAATTGCTTTTGCTGATGTTCTTGGTCTATGGCCTTTCACTTTGGATGAGTTCACTCAAGCGTTGCATGATTGTGTAAGTTTTGAAATTCCTTTGTGCAAATTTTATATTAGGTGATATTTGAAATGTGACTTGGATTATTAGTTTAAACCCTGAGTGAGTGAGTGTGCCCCATTGTTTCAGGATCCAAGGTTGTTGGCAGAGATCCATATAGCTCTTCTGAGATCCATCATAAAAGACATTGAAGATGTTGCAAGAACACCAGCCACTGCAATGGTGGCAAATCAAAATTCTGCTGGTATCCCTGTTGGAGGACATCCACACATTATTGAAGGGGTGTGTTTTACTGTCTGGTCGTTTTGTATTATTAATTGATTCTGATGCATTGCCAGTTAGTTATTCTCATAATTTGTGACAGGCATTTTCTTGGGGTTTTGACTTGCTTAGCTGGCAGCGCCTCCTCACTCCGTTAACGTGGCCTGAAGTATTGCGGCAATTGGCTCTATCTGCAGGTTTTGGGCCAAAATTGAAGAAACGGAATATGAAACCAGCACATCTCCATGACGAGAATGAGGCATGAACTTTTTCAATCTGCTAGTGCCTGATACATGTGGATTATATCTTAGTTTTAACTATGTTGCATTAAATTACAATGCGTCGACATGTATCTATAAATACTGCACATATTCACATTTATGTATTTGTTTTTATTATATGTGTATCATATTGGTATATCTGTTCTATTATGTGTGTGCGAATGCACATTTACACACCAATCATAAGATATGAGTCAAATACTATTGTCATTGAATAATTAGTGTTTGCAAAACTTCAGTTTGACATATAATTTTGTAGCACTCGGGTTATCAGTCAGATATGCAAATCATAATATTTGCTTAATGTTTTTGCTCTGCTGCAATATTTCACAACTACATTTCATTGTTCATGGTTATTTAAATTTATTCTCTGGTTAACCTTATCTCTGTTTAATGATTTCTTTTTTTTTAGTACCAGAAAAATACCTGGGGCTAAGTTTTAATGAACTGGCAGTGATGAAAAGAAAAATATCTGTAGTTCTTGTGTGGTTGTCCATTACGCTCATGGATTTTTTTCAGTGACTTGTAACATGCTTTCCTGTTTCTCATTAATTTCCTGCAAAATTTTGTTGTTGGTATATTGTTATCTAAACATGCTCATATTATGCTTTGTTCCTTTAGCTGAAACATGACGTGAGAGAGTGCTATTATGTTGAAATTGAAGCTTTGAATCTCAAGTTGTAGCTGTTTTTATTGCTTGTCTTGAAAAATACCGATGTATAAAAAGGTTCATTGGACTTCTAATTTAAGTTTGGACCCGCATAGATAAAAAGAGTAAGATATTACTTGAAAGGATTCCTTAGGATTGCTTTTCGGGTTTATATATTTCCAACAGTTTTGTGATGTTCTAATTAGTTTTATTCTACTGCAGCGTAATGATGGTGCAGATACAATATCCAATTTACGAAGTGGAGTAGCTGCTGAGAATGCTGTTGCCATTATGCAAGAAAGGGGTTTATCAAATCCTCAAAGATCCAGGCATCGCTTGACTCCTGGAACAGTCAAATATGCAGCATTTCACGTTCTCTCATTGGAGGGAAGTAAGGGACTTTCAATATTGGAAGTTGCTGACAGGATCCAGGTAATCTTTATTGTTATCACAAGCATCAGTAACTCCTGTTATATTGCTGACTAGAGTTTATCATTCTGTACGAAGAGATCTGGACTTAGGGATCTCACAACGAGTAAAACACCAGAAGCATCTATTTCTGCTGCTTTGTCAAGGGATACAAAGCTGTTTGAGAGAACAGCTCCTTCAACGTATTGCGTACGCTCCCCTTATAGGAAGGACATTGCTAATGTTAGGAAATTCTCTGGGAAGCAAGGGAGAAAATCCGGGTATATCAAAATAGAAATGTAGAAGAAGAAGCAGAAGATGCTGAAAAGGAAGATCTTGATAGAGATCAAGACTCTGAAAGTGATGTTGCGGATGATCCTGATGTTGATGACTTGGATGCTGTGGCAAAACTGAAGGAAGCTTCTCGTTGTAGCGAAACAAGCAGATTTGAAGATGTCTCTCAATATGTTAAGGAGAATTCATGCAGTGAGTTGATGGAAACTCCTCTGGATGCCCTTGGAAATTCAAAAAGCAGTTCAACTTTGAGTCAATCTGTAGATGGGATAAAGAGTAAAGGAGCAACTGGAATAAATCCCCAGATTGCAATTCATGATCTTGAAAACATTGTAACTGATGAATGTGGCTTTGGAGAACCTTGGATTGAAGGACTCACTGAAGGGGAATATGCAGATCTAAGCACTGAAGAGCGTCTAAATGCTCTAGTTGCCTTGATTGGTGTTGCAAATGAAGGAAATGCTGTTCGCATTGCTTTGGAGGTACTTTTGAGTCCCCTAACGAATAATGTACTGTTTTACTTTCACATTATCTCTCTGCTACATGATGAAGAATTTTTCAGGAACGCCTGGAAGCGGCAAATGCATTAAAGAAGCAAATGTGGGCTGAGGCACAACTTGATAAGCGTCGTATGAAAGAGGAGCATATTTTGAAGTCGCAGCATTCATCCCTTGCTGGTAACAGAGCGGAACAAACTTTCCCCAATTTTACAGTTGAGCACAGGAGAAGTCCACTATCAAGTGTGTATGTGAAAAACGAGTCATCATCTACAAACCCTGTGTACAATCTGGTTGACTTAAATGATCAACAGAATGAAGAAAATTATTGTAATAGTATCATTACTGAAAAGAACCCTTCAGCGCAAGAGTTCACTGTAGTTTCTGATAACTTGTTGCTTCAGCAATGTGCTGAAAAGTCACGATCAGAGCTAAAAGCTTTCATTGGTCACCGGGCTGAGGAGATTTATGTATATAGGTCATTGCCTCTTGGACAGGATCGAAGACGCAATCGATATTGGCAGTTTATCACATCTCCATCTCGAAATGATCCCGGATCTGGCAAAATATTTGTTGAGTTATGCAATGGTGTTTGGAGACTTATTGATTCTGAAGAGGTAATTTTGTTTAATTTCTTTAATTTCTTTAATTTTCTCTTCTCAGGTTGATCACTCATATTGAGATTCTCTTATTCATTTTAGATGCATGATAATTGTTTTTGTGTAATTAAGAAGCTGCTTTTTGGGGCCCGTCCAATTTTATCATCTTATTGTTTTTCATGCCTGTGATGAATCTCAGGAATCTTGCCTAAATGTGACATCTGCTTGTAGTTGAATGGTTCAACTCTACCCTGTTTTTGTCCAGCATAGGTTCATCTGGATGAGAAACTATTCCTATAGCAGTTGAAAACTGCCTTGTTCTTTTCTGTCTACACGGGGAAAAGAAAATCTATGAGAGCTTCATTGTACCAACTATGAATTAAGATTTCTGAGATTTTCTTTTTCATTTGGCATTTGTCCTTTTAACTGTTCAATCAAAGAAAAATTTACTTTGGCAAGTCGTGTTTTTTAGGTTCACGGGGCTCAGGGAGAGGGGAACCATCCTTTTTCATTTACTGATGTGGCTGGATTATGACATTCAGTACTCTAGTCCGAATTTTGTTTTCATGTTATTATATTTCAAATTTATTTCATTTCATTGGTTGGTGTTTCTCTATATGTAACTGGCATGTAATTCTCTTGCTTTCTCCTAGATTCTTGCTCAGGGTTCAAGCATATTCCAGTAGATAGTGTGTGTTTATGATGAATTTCAACTGTTATATTTCATATTCTTCTAAATTATAAATATTCTCAGCGTATGTAATTTTTATTTAAATTATTCTGAATTTATTAAAGATTTTTCAGTAGATATTGTGTGTTGCCACCCATTATGTGGATGAAATTTCGAGCTTGTACATTTAGTTGAGAATATTTTCTCTCTGCTGCATGTAGGGGTTCGATGCTCTGTTGTCATCTTTGGATGTCCGTGGAATTAGAGAATGTCATTTGCATTCGATGTTGCGAAATATTGGGGCATCTTTCAGAGAAACTGCTAGGAAAAACTTGTTATGCTCAAATTCTGGTGTGCATGTAGGTGAAGATGTCAAGAAGAAAGTTGTGGAAAGCAGACATAAGCTTGACTTGTATTCAGGTATAGATAGCCCTAAGAGCATGGTATGTGCATCGTATTCTACTTCACCTGGACTATCTCTATCATCCACCATTGAGCTTGAAAAAAATGTTTGCGAGGAAATGATATCATGGAAAGATATAAAGATTTTGAGTGGATGTGGAAAGAATGCTTTGATTCTAATGTATTAGGCGCATTGAAGTACGGAACATTGATGCGCGAACGGCTGCTGGAAATTTGCAAATGTTGTAATAGCTTGTTTTCTTGGGAGGAAAATCACTGCCCTTCCTGCCATACGACTTACAAAACTTCAGAGGTAACTTACAATTTTGCAGAACACGTTACTGAATGTAAAAGGAAACGGAGTGGAGAGATTGAAAGGATCTTGCTCAACCTCTCTCTTCCTCCAAGGGTTAGATTGCTGAAAGCTCAATTAGCTATGATTGAGGTTAGGGTCGTTATTTGCTTTGAAATTCGGTTTATATATGTCATATTCACTTCACGTCTTGATTCTGACCTCAATTCTTACATTTCTCAGAAACTTCAATTTCAACTTATAGGTTCTTGCTTTTGCAGGCTTCCATACCATCAGATGCTCTTAAATCTGTCTGGTCGGATGAGTACAGAAAATCTTGGGGTAGAAAGTTGCATATGGCATCAACAGCTGAAGAGCTCCTTCAGGTCACTCTGATTCTGTTTATTGTGTCGGTGTTTAACGTCTGCCAATCTAGCATTTGTGATGTCTTAATCCATTTATAATTTTTTGGGGTTAATTACAAAAAAAACCCTGAGGGTTGGGCTATTTACAAAAAAAACCCGTAAGGTTTGATTCTGTCTTATATTTTTTCCCTTCATAAGTGAAAACATTTCAAAACCTTCCTGATATTTATACAGTTGCCACCCATAAATTTAAGACAATCCAATCTAAGAGTTTCTTTTTGTAATTTTGAAACATCTTTGGGTTAGCCCAAAACCTCATGATGTTTTTGGTAATTATCCTTATATTTTAAAGACAAGATAGAAGGGGAAATATTTCACGAAATATATCTAGATTGTCTTGATTCATTCAAAATCACACTACTGCGATACTCGGAAATGCTTTTGAGTATACTGTAGAAACAGACGCTGTATTTATGTTCTCACCTTTTATACATCCTCTCTTTTTGTCTGGCTGTGTTCAGAGTCTGACATTGCTGGAAGCTAGCATCAAAAGAGAGTTCTTGTCAGCAAATTACGAGACCACCTCTGAGATGTTGAGTTCCAGTGAAGCTGTGGGACGTTGTGTCGATACTTTCTCAAGACCCGAAGTGGTCGCGATACTTCCATGGATACCTCGGACAACACCTGCTGTGGCTTTGAGGCTCATGGAACTTGATATATCCATCTATTATACGCCCGACCAGAAATCGGCTCATGAAAAAGATATTGAAGCCGGGTATTTCATTGTAAGAATTTATGTTTTGTCGTGTGATTATATGGCACTAATTGCTGCGAGTTTAGATATTGTCATAGTAGTTGAGTCTTCATCTATTTTTCGAATTTATTTTTAAGGATAATTACAAAAAACTCCAATTATCTTCAAAATTACAAAAAACCCCATCTCAAATCTATTCCTGATTCTAGCAGTTAAATTCACTCTATGTGTTAAATGTGCTGCAGAAATTTCCATCAATGTATTCTGCTCTTGGGAGTTCGATGGCAAATGCGTCACAAGCTGGATATCTCCAACAAGATAATTGTTGGGTTGATCTGGGAAATGGACGGGCCATATTAAAGCGAGGCCGAGGGCGTCCAAGAGGTCCTAGCCGCACACGTGGCGGAAAATCGCAAAGAAGGGCCATTAATTCTCGGGACGACCCATGTAATTCAACTACAACAAAAGATAATAAACTCGCACAACTTCCACGGTGGAAAGGCCGTTCACGTGCGCGCGGTAGCAGCAAGAAAGGCCGTCGCTCGATTACAAATCGGCAGAAAAAGCCCGCTACGAGGACGGTTGGGAATGTCGTCGAGAAAAGAGGAGCCAAGGATAAAATCGTCTTTGATGATAACACGGGTCTAAAGCAAGAAGAATGGAATTTGACCGAAACGACGCCCTTTGAAATTGAGGGCGCTGAAAAAGCCAGCAGTTCCGAAAGATCAGAATCTGATAATGACAACGGTCAAGCATCCGCAGATGAGTACGACGATGGTTTTTCTGGTGGCGTTAGGAGTGGGAAATCTGAGCACTATACTATGGAAAGGGAATATGACGAACGTGTTGATGATGGAGACGATGATGTGAATTTTGATGACGATTACAATTATGACGACGATGACGATGGAGATGATGTAATGGACGAACGGGATAATTATTATGACGAAGGATATATCAACAGTGACTATAATGAAGAGCCGATTCAATCGAAAGATGAAGAGCGAGTCAGGAAGGTAGATGGGAGTTCGGATGGAGGTTCGACGTCTTCGTCCTCCTCCGATTATAGTTACTAAAATTTGGCAGTTTAAGAACATATGCATGAACATGAAAAGAAGGAAAGATATACTAATTTCCCAAACTGTAGGTTGGACTATATAGCTTCAATCAGTAATTGTCTTCCAGTTTTCAGCATTCGTTGAGAATTGTAGCTAACTTAAACTGATTAGGTATAATTTATTACAAGATGTTGGTTACGGCACCTTGCCCGCACCTTTTTCTGCATCCTTCTTAGTAGAGCTGGCAAATTGGCCCGGTACGATGGGATGGCCCAGCCCACCTGATAATATGATGAGTAAGGCCCAAAAAAATGGGCTTAAATGACCAGATCCACTAGGCCCGTTGGGCTATTCAGACTTGGGCTAAAATATCCCGTGTTTTCCGGGCTGGCCTGAGCCCAACATTTTTTTAATAAAAACATGTGCACAATTTTTTGGCTTCCCCAGTTTTGGCTTTTTAATTTTTTTAATTTTTTTTTAAAAATATTTTACTTGGGCTAATTTGGCCCGATAGCCCGTGGTGGGGTTGGACTATGCCAGGAAAATTGAGGCCCGATGGAAAGTCGGACCAGCCTGACCCAGCCCGTTTTTTACGTTGGCCCGTTGGGTTCGAATGGCCTATTGCCAACTCTACTTAGTACAATGCTAGGCAAAATTGCATTTTTCTTGGTCGTCCATATTTTGAGGGTGTTCGTTTGGCAACCACTTATTTATTAAAAGTTTTGCACATTTGGTCCTATTTTTAAATTTCACGGATATCTTATTTTTAAAATGCTGACATTTCAAACCAAAACGCTGATGTAGATGAAATTTAGTATTTGGTGCTTGCATGGCAACATGTGGAGTGCCTAGTTGTCCTGGATGAAAAATGGAAGAAATCTACATGGCCCCAAGTGGAAAATTTTGGAAAAATATATCTAAAGTCAACAATAAATATAATAAAATAGTGCACAAATTTTAAATAGTTTCTTAATTATAAATTCAAAAAACTATCATGGAATATTTTTATTTCTCTACTCAAAATTTACTGAAAACTATATAAAATACTTGCATGATGAAATATTTTGATTGAATATTAATATTCATTTAAGAACTAAGGAGGAAGTTTGCAACTATAGGTGAAGTTAATTTGAAAGGATTACTTATTTTTCCTAAATGGCTAAATCTTACCTTCAATTTAAGCTAGCACATATAGAATACAGAAAATAAATAACGAGAAAATAAGTGGTAACATTATTAGAAGAATGATTATATGTATGTCCTTTACAAATACATTGTACATTAGATATTGCCAAAAAAATTATGTGGAGAAACTATAATTCTTCGAACATTTTTGAAATTGCTAGAGCTTGTGAAGCATATGCTTCAGTTATTCGTACTTTATTATGTTGAAAGTAACTCATCATACTTTTTGTTTTTTAGTTTTTCCATTCAAATGAAAACGAAAATAATTTGTTTTATTAATGTTTATCGAGTGATCGACAATCTCTCTCTCTCTCTCTCTCTCTCTCTCTCTCTCTCTCTCTCTCTCTCTCTCTCTCTCTCTCTCTCTCTCTCTCTCTCTCTCTCTCTCTCTCACACACACACACACACACACAGACGCACATGCATATAACTAAGTGTGAAAAGAGTTATAAAAAAAAAAAGTGTGAAAGAGAATATTATAGTATATATATATATATTTGAATTGTTGGAAAATAAATTAGATAGTTTATTTGTTTTTCACCTTTTTTAATAAAATGATTATGTAGATGCATGATTATGTCGAAAATATCAATTTCGAGAATTAGTAAGTTAACAATAAATAATATTTATTCATTAATAACTACCAATTATTAGCTAATCAATTAATATAAAACAAATCAACATTCTTAGTGAAGTTTCAACAAAAAAAACTCATAAATTTGAAACTTCATATATATACATAAAGTTAATTAACAAATAAAATCAGATATTGGAGATGTGGAAAAACGAGATGATTTCATGGATTGATGACAAAATGATCACATTCCCCGATGAATATATTCATGTCTAGATATATATACACTACTTTTTTAAATCAAATTGCATGTGTCCCCTTCATATATGCATTATTTATTAATTTGTATAGTACATTATAAAGAAGTCTATATAACTCCAAAATACAACCAGATACATAAATATTTATACATGCAAACAAAGTAATGGCAACCACATGAATACGTTGAAGGGGAAAAGGAACAGAGAAATTCCGTATATATGTACAAATTTATTTTTTAAATTTAATAAATTTATATTTAAATAAACGTACACTATTACTAATCACGCTATTGAAACTCTTTTTGTTATCGAGCACTTTTTATCTGATGATTGCTAATTTTGTTTTTGTTGAGGTATTATTGTTTATTCGATGGAACATCTATCCGTGGAGTTATATAATCCTTAGAGCTATGTCCAAAGTTAATGAGAATTAATTAATCTAAAGTTTTAATTCGATATTCCACCGTCCTAATTCGATATAAATCTATAATAAATCTTTATTAATTAAATAATAATAACAATCTTTAAACCTAATTAATAACTAGTAGAAAAATGGATAAAATTTCATAATTCTGGTATAATTCTAACTTATAACCATGTATGTAACTTTTTGAGACCCCAACTTATAACAACTCTATCACGAGGTCGTAGTTTACATGGTATCATTAACCTTTGTAAGAGTATTGACCATGATTCGAACCTTGTATCTTTCAATTTTTTGAAATTTATCCATATACTCCCGACTTATTAAAAAAACTTTTAAAGCTTTGTGTAAAATCTGACTGAATTTCCATCTAAAAGCCCCACCGAAAATTTGTGAGGCTGATTGATCATCAAGAAGCATGATTTCTAACACAATGGATTTTATTATCAGCCTTGACTGAGAAATATATATATATTATCTAATGATTCTAACCAATCTAAATTTCAATTATTGAAAAAAGGTGGGGTCTAAGGCCAAGCAATCTTGGATTTTTGAGTAGCATGGGAGAGGGGGGACCTCTTTCACAGAAGACCTAAAAAAAAGGGAAAAAAAATAGTTTGAGGACCTTTAATGCAAAAAAAATAAAAAAAAATACTAGAAACAAGAACAATAATTGATTTGTTGAGGTCCCATTTGTGTTGACATGCCTTATCATGTCCACAATAAAGACATGAGTGTCTTTTTATAGGAAATACTAACAAATGTGTCATTTGAATGCAGTTGCAGTTTGGCCAAATTGTTTCTTTCATGGTCCCAAATCCATAACGCATTATAATGCCCCACCATTTTCTCACATTTAATTTACTTTCTTGGTGGCCATCACTGTAACTCTGTTTTTCCAATAGTTCAAGGCCATGAAATCAGCCATATAAATTTATATATATGATGCGGTAAATTCGACTTTTGAAAATATTAATTATCCATTTATTGCATTATTTAATAATCTATAATTATTAGTTGTTGGGTCAATTATAACTAAGCGGCCCATGAGGTGAGATCATTGCTCACAGGCTCACAGCCCATGAGGCCATATTCCCATGTATAAATAATTTTTTTCCTTTCATTTGCAAGTAAACATAGTTAAGCATCGATTTTTACATATATGGGATAATGGGACAACCTCAGGGTCCTCATAACTTTATTCGTTTGTTTTATATATAGGTAGAGCTGGCAATCAGCCGGCCTGGCCGAAGCCCATTGACTTTTTGAAAAATTTCGGGTCGGATAGGGCCATTTTGGTTGATCCGCAAAAATGCACAACCCTAACGCAGCCCATGTGTACATTTTGTGTATTTAAATTGTCGGATAATGCTAAAGTCAGGGCTAACCCCGACCCATGGGGCAATCAGATCGGGCCAAATATAAATTCGGGCCTAAAATTATGGCCCGACCCAACCTAAATCTCGGGTCGGGTTGATTTTCCACTTACATGTAGGGGTGGAAATGGGTTTGACCAAGTCAGACTTTGTGTTGGACAGCCTGAGTCTACTTTACTAAATTTAGATCCAAGTCTGACCTATTATCCATAAAAGGCCAAGACTGAGCATATTTAAAGCATGTTTAAATCTATGAATATTAATATTTAAATAATAATAATAATTGATTGCAAACATATATTATTTGATTATATATTATTTATTTGATTAGTGTCTTATACACAACTTTACGAAGATACATATATATTATATAAAATAAGTTATGTCTTATACATTATATTATATATGTAGGTTTTACTAGGAAGCATAACCAACCCGCATGAGCACTGCTCTCATTTTTTTTTTCCCTAGCTCAATTAGTTTCCTCTTAAAAATATGTATATAATTTTTTTCACCTTTTTCCGTAGAAAAACGGGAAAAAAAAATTGGGATGCGCCCCTAGAATTTATTAATAGGCTAGTCTATTTAGCTTAGAGTACCTTTAGTTACAGCCTACAGGGTAATTCTCATTTTCTCACCACAAAATTACATTTTCTACTCAAGTCACCTTGACTCTAAGACTTGGACTATTTGACCGATATAAGAACAATTATTTAGACTCATAGTCATCTGCACTTTTTTTAGTAAGTTGGGAGCAGTGATTACAGGGAAGAGGATAAATTTGAAAATCGAAAGATACTGAGTTGAACTTCCTGGTAATACTTTTACAAAAAGTAAGCGTCTACCACTTGGTATAAGGTACAAGTGGTATCTACACATTTAAATAGCATCAATATATATATATATATTTATTCTGATTTTACAGATCGAATATGATAGCTCTTTGTATAGAGATGGATCATAAGAAGATGTGACTGTCCCACGGTGATTTTGTCTGGAAGTGAAAAAATGGCCGTTAAGTCGGATTTTAAGTTTGTAAATATTAAAATATTAAGAGTCGCTAAGGACTTATACGTGCAGTCAAATTGTGAACCTACTTGACTACTTGTTCACACGGTTATATGATAAGTTTGGAACTTGTTAAGTAACTTTATATTTGTTTCCAAATAATATGTTATTGAGCAAGTCTCTTGTGAGACGATTCTGTAGATCTAAATCTAAATCGCGGCAACGGGCCTCCTAAAAGAAACCGTCTTGAAAAACATGAACCATGAAAATAAATTTAAAAATAATAATGAACCATGAAGAAACAAAAATAAACTCTAAAAACATGAATCATGAAGAATAAACCCGAAAAACAAAAATAAACCCAAAAAATAAAAAATAAACCCTAAAAAAACTAAAAATCCTAAAAACCCAAATCAATTAAAAATAAACCCAAGAAACAAAATAAACCCTAAAAAAACAAATATAAACCCAAAGAAAAATAAAATCTGAAAAAAAAAACCTTTAAAACTTTGTGTAAGGGCTCCCGTCTCACGGATCTAAATCCGTGAGACCGTCTCACGCAAGTTTTTGCCTATGTACTTAGCCAATTAATAAAATTTAAAAGTTGATGGATTTGAAGTAATTTGCCAAATGCATTTTTAGGTTGCATTTGGATGTAAGCATAGTTTGGAGAAAAATTAACTTTTGGTCCCATTAGATTTACCCCATGATGATTTTAGTCTCATGTCTTGAAAATAGTCCCATAAGATTTTTCTTGTCTCACTAATGGTCCCACCGTTAAAAAATTAACGGTCAAGACTGTCAAATTGAAAGTCAAACCTGCAATTTGGGACTAAAGTGAGAACAATGAGACTAAAATTATCAGATGTTCAGTCTAATGGGACCAAAATGCGATATTTGTTTTTTATGTTTTATGGGCCCCTATAAAAATAACTTAATAAAATGTGTAAAGAGTATTTGTGTAAAGTTTGTCCCTCTTAAATTCGGGGGCTTACGCTCTCACACTCGGTGACTACCCTCTGGCAGATTTAACGGGTCATGCGCGTTGTTTCTTTCCTTTGATTTTTGTTTTTTCCCTCATATCATGTAGTCTATTATCCAAATGATGTTGATTTTATTCAAGGTTTGTCCCATAAATGTCAAATTAGGTATGTTAGGGGCCAAAGTAAAACTGAAATGTTATGCAATATTTTAACTCTAATTTCGAAGTGGCATGACCGGCAATCGTCACTGCCAGCCTCCCTTGATTTAATCGATACTATTTTTTGCAACATAACTTTTGTGTAGAATTTATTCATATTTCTTTAAATTACATAGAATATGAGGAGAATATATACCAAAACTCATAAGTCGAGGCAATAATCAAGGTGGTGGTGATAGAGACAATTTTAGATGAAGAATTTCAGAATTATTAATCTCTAGGGACCAAAAACTTTTCAAGACGGACTCCAAAATAAAATGAAACAAAATATTTTGCTTGTAAACAACTTGAAATGTCGGTTAGAGGATCAGACAAATATTAGCTCAATAAAATCTATAACTTGTGTGGCAGAAATGTTTCTTTTTTTATTTTCTTCTTTCTTAGTGTTTAAAATCTCTTGTATGTGGCTTCTAGAACTGACAGCATCTCTTTCATATGTTGTCAATTTCTTGGGAAGATTTTTTTTATGTAAATGTAATAGTGATGATGATCGATTGGCATGCTGGAGAATTGTTCTAGTTATAGTAACTTTTTGCATTTATTGTTGACATAAATGATTTTTTTTTAAAATACTTTCACTTTCGAGTCATGAATACAGATTTTTATTTCTATAAAAAAAGGAGGAGGTTACAGATTCTTGAATCTGTAAGGCTCAAGTTTAGGGTTCAAATTATTAAGTATGTGAGATTACAAAATACAATCACCTACGAATACGGCTATTATCGTGATTAATAAAGCTTTTGGGCTGATTTTTGAATAGAATTTGTTCGAAGTTGTCAATAAATGTTGAAGTTGATAACAAGAATCAACAATAAATCTGTAAAGCAATTTATTTCACAGCAGAATTTAGAAGAAGGAGAAAGTTCTTTATTGACAAATTGTAAATTGCTAACTTACTGATACTGAGGGATGTTAATCCATTTATACAAATCATTTTAGAGATGTTTAATCTCATCCATCTATTTTCACTATGAAATCTAAGGTGCAAAATGTAAACTAACTTAACTGAATATACCTAACTTAACTAACTAACACTTATGAATTTGGTTTTGATTCTTGACACCCCCCCCCACAAGCGGAGCATGGATGTCAATCATGCCGAGCTTGAGAATGATTTCTTGAAATGTATTTGGAGGTAAAGGCTTAGTCATGAGATCAGCCAATTGTTGAGTTGCAGGGGACTACTTTGATGAGGCCTTGTTGAATCTTTTCTCTCACAAAGTGACAGTCTAGTTGTATATGCTTGGTCCTTTCATGGTGGCAAGCATTTTGTGAAATGCGAGTATCTTGACCCTCTCGCTCGTGTAGACAATTCTTTGGTTGCATTTGTTGAAGTTGTAGGTCTTGAAGTAGGTATGATATCCATTGTAATTCACATGTAATGAGAGCAATGGCCATGTATTATGCTTCTGCAGATGATCTACTCACTGTTGGTTGTTTCTTTGCTTTCCAAGAGATGAGTGATTCACCAAGATAAATGGCATAACCACTCACACTTCTTCTTGTCTCCATGCACTTAGCCCGGTCTGCATCGAGAATCCTTTCAAAGTTGGTGTAGGTCTTTGCGGGTAGAATAAACCTTTGCACAGGGAGGATTTGATATATCTCGAACTTTGTGTGCGCAAATTGCAAGATGAATTATAGTAGGATTAGCCATAAATTGACTTAGACATTGGATATTATAAGATAATTCGGTCTTGTTATTGTTAAATAAAGTAATCTTCCAATTAATCTTCGTAGACGAAAGGATCTTCCAATGGAAGAGCATCTTTGTTATGCATTCAATTTTGGAGTCCATTGGAGAGGTCTTTAGCTTGCAACCAAGATATCCAAATACATTAAAACATCCAAGCATATTTTCTTTGACATATGCTTATGCCTTTTCGATTCTTGCAACTTCTATTCCCGATATATATTTGAGAACCCCAAGGTCTTTGATTGTAAACTTGAATGAAGATGAGCTTTGATGTCTTGGATCTCCTTAATATTGTTGCCACTAATATTACATCATCTACATATACACACAAAACAATAATAGAATCGGTTCAGTTTTATGAATAAAGAATGATCGGACCTTGATTGTAAGAAACCATAAGATATTAAACAAGATTGAAGCTTCTGAAACCATTGCCTGGATGCTTGTTTTAAACCATATAGACTTTTATTCAACTTACATACTCTGTGATCTGTAGGAGCACAATACCCAGGGGTGGTTTCATATATACCTCTTCATATGAGTCTCCATGTAGGAATGCATTGTTCACATCTAATCGATGCAAATACCAACATTTCATTCTTTGCTAGAGCCAGGATTAATCTTCTTTGTAGTAATCTTAGTTCACGAGGAGAAAATGTTTCAAAGTAATCCAAACCTTCTTCTTGTGTATAACCTTTTGCCACAAGCCTTGCATTATATCTTTCTAAAGAGCCATCTGATTTATATTTGACTTTGTAAACCCACTTGCATCCTATGCAATGCTTATTTGGAGGAAGATCAGTTAGAGTCCATGTGTTGTTTTTCTCAAGAGCTTTAGTTTCTGCTAACATTGCATCCTCCATTCTTGAACTTTATTGGCTTGTGCAAATGTTTTTGGTTCGTGATTTGAGAGATAGTTGCGATAAAAGCTTTATGACCGTAGAAAGCTTCATAGATATATATAAGCCGAGATAGGATAAGAATAAGGCTGCATTTGAAGAGTTCTTTCTAATGGATTGTGGAAGTGCACAATCATAAACCTACAAATAATGAGGCACAACTCTATTTCTACCAGATCTTCTAAGAGTAGTTGATTGATTATTGTGCTGCTGACTTGTTGAAGTAGCAATTGGATCATGTGTTGTAACAGAATTTGGACCTTGAGTGGGAAGAGTAGCTTGATCATGTGTTGCAGTAGGAGCTGAATCATCAGAGATATTACCATTGTCCTCTGTATTATTGGGCTGATGTAACTCATTTTGAATAATATTATGATGATTATGAACAGAAGTAGAAGCAGGAAATAGATAATTAGTGTTTAAGTCTCTAAACATTGGAGTTAAATTGGTAGACTCAGCATAAACTGATTTGAAGGGAAAAACATTTTCACAAAATCAACATTTCTAGAAATAAAGGTTTGTTTTGTGTTTAAATCAAATAATTTGTAACCTTTACTTCCAATGGAATATCCTATAAAAACACATTTTGAAGCTCGAGGATCAAACTTGGTTCTTTGCCTTTGAAGAGTGGAAGCATATGCAAGGCGACCAAACACCCTAAGATGTTCATAATTGAAACTTTTTCCAAAAAGCTTTTCAAAAGGAGACATGTTACATAAAATGGGAGTAGGGATCCTGTTAATCAAATGAGCAAATTGTCGATATACAATCATCCCAAAATTTAAAGGAACTTTTGAATGAAACATCAATGCCCTAAGAACTTGCAATAGGTGTTGGTGTTTCCTTTCTACTAAGCCATTTTGTTGTGGAGTCTCCACACAACTGGTTTGGTGAATTATGCCTTTAGAATTATAGAAACTTGGCAATATAAACTCAGTGCCATTATCAGATCTAATGACTTTGATTCTTTTATCAAATTGAGTATAAACCATGTTATAAAAGGACTCCAAAGATGAAGAAGTGTCAGATTTTTGTTTTAGAAGATATATCCATGTACACCTGGAATGATCATCTACTAAAGTAAGAAAATATTTGAAACCATTATGAGATATTGTAGAAAAAGGGCCCCAAACATCACAATGAATCATATCAAAATTGGCTAATGAAACAGTAGAACTTTCAGGAAAAGGTAATTTCTTTTGTTTTGCTAAATGACATACATCACATGTTTCAAACTTGTCTTTAGAAATGCAAAAAATTATGCAACATAGAAAACAGTCTTTTGGGTGATAGATGTCTAACTTTAGCATCTTTATAAAGCAACATCTATTTGTATAGAAAGCAACTAAAGAAATTGGAGGTGATAAAGGCCACCTTTATGTCTGCGTAACCAATCACCATCTTGCTTTTCAAATCTGCAATATACAATGTGAGGGCAAGAAATGTACAAGATACAATTTGAATAATTTGCCGACTTAGAGACAAACACTAGATTGAAATTAAAAGCAGGAACACATAAAGTTTTATATAAAATTAGATTATCAGATATTTTTATATCACCAATATGTGTTGCCATAGATGTACTGCCATTAGGTAGGTGAATGGGTATAGAAATAGGAGTGGGTGTATTAGTATAAAAAGACTCATTACATACCATGTGGTCTGTAGCTCCTGTGTCTAAAATCCATTAATATCGAACTTACGACTATGCATGTAACAATATTACGAGATTGAGGCACCGCGAAATGATGTGTTTCTTGAGTATTTTTAAGTAGAGACTGACTTTGAGCAAAGGCTAGAAAGTGTTCCACCATATCTTGTGAGAATAGAGGATGCTCAGAGATATTAGTTTCAGGCTGTGTAGGAGAGGAAACCACAGCATTAGCATTGACAGGTTCTTTGGCAATTCTTGGACCTTTAGGCCCTTTCCAATCTGATGGATAGCCTATAATTTGAAAGCATTTGCCTATTGTGTGCCCAGTAAATCCACAATGAGAACATCTTGGTTTCTTCTTTTCCTTGTTGTAGACAAATCTTGATCCATTAGAGGGCTTTGCCATCATAGCCATGGATTCTATAGGATTAGAGTGTGTAACAGAGTTGTTCAAACCCCTTTGTGACTCTTATTGTAGCAACAAGGAATATACCTTAGCTAAACAAGGTAATTGTGATACTAAAAGAAGCTGACTACGAATCTGTGCATAAGATTCATGTAGCCCAATCAAGAATTTTATCACAGAATCTGATTGTTGAATGGTTGACATATGAGATGAGATATTACATGTGCATTGCCCACAAGAACATTTTGCAACAGGTCGAAAGCTAATGTATTCATCCCAGATAGTTTTGAACTGGTTATAATATGATGTGATTGAGTTTGAACCTTGACATATCGAACTCAATGATTTTTCAAGATGGAACACTCTTGGACCATCACTGCGCATGTATCTAATCTTGAGTTCTTCCCATACTTCTTGAGCTGTATTAAAATACAAGAGACTCTGTCGAATATCTTTGGCTATAGAGTTGAGAATCCAAGATAAAACCAAGTTGTTTGCACGATGCCAACAAGAATCAAGATCGGGGAAGAACTAGGAGGAGCGAGGAACAGAACCATCAATAAATCATTTTATTCTTTACATTGAGTGTCATCAAGACGGAGCGGCTCCAAGAAACATAATTGTCCCCATGAAATTGTTCATAAACAATTCACACACTGATTGTCACTTGGATGCGAAATAAGGAGATGTGAAATCAACGGCAGGATTAGGAGAAGGCCTCATGACTGGATCACTTGGAGTGTTGATCGTTTCTTCAAGGGTAGCCATTGAAGATCAGAGCAGCAGCAAGAATTCTTGACAGAAAATTCAATGAAATAGTAGAAACTTTGCGTGATGATGAGCAATCACCCTAAACTGATACCATGTTGAAGTTGATAACAAGAATCAACAATAAATCTGTAAAGCAATTTACTTCACAGCAGAGTTTAGAAGAAGGAGAAAGTTCTTTATTGACAAATTGTAAATTGCTAACTTACTGATACATGAGGGATGTTAATCCATTTATACAAATCATTTTAGAGATGTTTAATCTCATCCATCTATTTTCACTATGAAATCTAAGGTGCAAAATGTAAACTAACTTAACTGAATATACCTAACTTAACTAACTAACAGTTATGAATTTGGTTTTGATTCTTGACAATAAATGAAATTAATTTAAGTTGTTGGATCGCGATGTTCTGACAATGCACAACGGAAATTGAAGAACACATGTTGTCAAAAAAAAATGAAGCTACACACTAATTATTAATGGGGAAAATTGCAATTTTGGTCTAATAACTCTTGGATCGATGATGGCAATTGGTCTCGTGTGATTAATTTCATTTTAACACAAACACCCCATATCTCATCAAATGTGGGCTTTCAGTCCCAAATCTATCGGAATTGAGATTTTTTCCGGAAATCTACACGTGATTCACAGTTTAATTAATGGTGTTTATCAAATCGAATTTTGAATTTTTCGACTTCCTCGGATTGAATTAATCATTAGGAGAATCGTGTCCTATATTTGTTTAGTTAGGTTTTTCAGATTTTTTTTCAAAAATAAAAAGGCTTAAAATGAAGAGAAACCAAAGGGCCCTAGTTGTGGTCCTATGCCACAAGCATAACAAGCTTGGTGGTTGGTAAGTGTTGGATTAAGCAAACGTGAAATGTTGTGTTGCCTGCCACTTTAATTTTAACCTTTGAAGTTTAACTTATTCATTAAAAAATGCAGTTAAATTTTCATATTGTAATTACTCGTTTGTAATTGTTTAACAAATACCCATCTCTATGTGTGTAAGTTATAAAGATATTGGATTTTTTATAAGACTGAACATCAATGATAACTTTTCTAATTTACCCTTTTAATTTCTCTAGTATGTCCTGCACCCCAAGTGTAAAAATTGTGTACGTGATATATATTTCTGAATAAAGTTTTAGAATGAAATCACTTATTAAAAATTATATATTGGAGAATTATAAATTTATCATTTTTAAATTATTTTTCCTTGCACTTCTACTACATGGACATTAAAGTGGTCTTGTTTTAAGATGTACATACAAGTACTATTATCATCATGTAATGATGCTCGGCAGAGACGAAGCCATAACATAGGAAGGGGGTCACTGGGCCCGTTGAACTTTTGAAAGTAAGAATATTTTGGTAGTTTCAACTTGTAACTTTAAAAACAAAAAAAAAAAAAAAATTGCAGATAGAGGAAAATAATTGTTCTTAAACACATTACAGAAACATATCCTTCAATTCATTTATTCTTGTTTTCCTTTTCCATTCGTGAATCTTAAAAAATCTTTGAATCTTGATAATTCTTTTCCATTTCTCAAAATCTTGTATATTTTCTTTTCTTCTGTCGTAAATTTGTACTCGAACTTTGGCATTTTTTCTCTTGTATCTCTTTTGGTCTCTTTTGTGAAGCGTATAATAAAAAGGATAAGTAATCTTCATCATTATCGAGTTCAACTATTTTATAATTTTGTCATTAACTTGCAAGTTAAATCTTTTTGATGAAGTGAAAATAAATTTGTTTTTATCTATGGCATGCTTTAGTCCAATGAATCATTTTTCGCATATTGATATAAATTAACTATGATCATTAAAATACTAAATATAACATTTAGTTACAAATAGTTAAATTATAAATATTTAGTTTTTATTTTTAACACTACCTTTTAAAAATCTAGATTATATGCAACATTTTTAGTTATTTTTGAAGGATAATTTCATTAAAACTAAAATTAGAATTATTATTCTTGATGGTTGAGTTATATAGCTAAACCCACGATGTAGATGACTGATGAGGAATGATTTTTCCTTGAAGGATAATTTCATTAAAACTAAAATTAGAATTATTATTCTTGATGGTTGAGTTATATAGCTAAACCCACGATGTAGATGACTGATGAGGAATGATTTTTTCTTACTTTTGGGAATAGGAATTGGTTGCTCCCAAAAATTACTCCCTCCCGCCGATCACCTTCCCAGACACGAAACCACCACGACACTGCGCACAAAAGGGGGAGGGGGGCTCCCGTCACCCTCTCCGATCTTAAGTCGATGTTGAGAAGGAAAACAGTTGAGAGAAAAAAACAATGTAATAGTAAAAATGGGATTAGGTTAGAATGAACCTGGGCTTGGGCCTTTTATACCTTAGCTCGGATTAGGGTTTCCATAAAATCCGGGATTAATTCGATTTTGGTGTCGAGTCATCATTAGATTAGGATCGGATCTCATTAAAAACCCTAATTTTATGCCTGTAATACCGAGCTCCGATCTCTCGAACACGTCGGCCAGTGTTGATGCAAAACCCTTTTAGGTCTTCCAAGGCATCAATCTCATACATCTCATAGGCGAATGACCTCTTCTTATGAAATGTTAAACTTTAACACGTCCACAACAATTATCGACATAACAATTTGAACTCGGGCCTCGACAGTAGCCCAGTTGATAAGCCACATACCATCTCTCTGTTGTAAGCCTCCACGATCGGCCCATTATTTAACGCTAACGCGGACCATCCTAAATTTATGAGCCTCATCATTTTTCGATCCCGATGCTCGATATCACCAGGTCGGCCAAACACTCGCGGACTGTCGGTCGGCCCATACCATCATTTGCCCTTATCAATTCCTCCCCAACTATGGGTTGGTCCGCACCAACAACCATAGTTGCTCATAAAGCCGAATCGACCTAACATTTAGGGTTTGTGCTTTTCAACTTTCCCCGCCGACTCTTGGCTTTTCAAATTCTGCCGCCTTTGGCCTTTCAAGTACCGACACGCGGATTTGATTGATGAGACATCATTTCGAACTACGACGCCTCGTGAGACCGTCGAATCATCTTCTTCGAAAATCGAGGCACCCGCTTGTCTTTTTCTCCCCTTATAAAAGCCATCTTCCTCTCCATTTTTCACTTTCCCACATTTCAAATTTCAGAGCGTTCTTCCCAAAGAAACACTCTTCTTCTCCTGAGAAATTCTCCAGGCTTCGATAAGCTTCAAAAGTTCCACATCCCCAGACTACTTTCTTCCTTCAACCTCATATTTATATCCGATAAGTAACCCTTTCCTTTCTAGTTTTTCTTTTCTTTTAATATGGCATCCTCTTCCTCTCACACTCAACACCGTCGGACGCGGTTGTCGCCGACTTAGAACGGTGGCGATGACGATGGGCTCTGTTCCCCGCCACTTTCCCTCACGGTGTCCGCCATCGGACCGACCACGCGCGGCCCAATCTAGCTCCGATTCGGTCGTGATTCGACACAATAGAGATCCGAGCTCCGTGCTCGGGTCCCTTACTGTATATCCTCATGATTTTAAGGGGACCACCTTATTAGCCCCCAATCTTCAAACCCTTAAAAGAACCGCCCAAATTTCGTCCTCTTTCAAACTCTATCTTCCCAGCTGCCAGACTCACGACCGACCTAACCGACCTCCACCCAACGCCCTATCCTTCTTCGTAGGTCGGATAGAGAGGGCGGCCTCCGATTTCCCATCCATCCATTCATGGTGGGGTATTCGAGTTCTCCGGTGCCTTTAAATCAACTAGCCTCCGAACTCATTCTCGTATCTGGTCGGCTTCATTATTTTGACTAAGTATATAGACATAGAACCCACTCTAGATCATTTCTTTTATTCCAAATAAAGAGCTCAAACACCAAGGGCACTTTTCTACATCACCTCCCGAGGTGATGCTCGGTTTCTAAGCAAGTATCATTCCTCCAACAAATTCTCGGAAGGACAAATATTTTTTCATTTCTCCCCCGAGCTTGGGGTTCCCTATTGCTTGGACTGGACCCTTCCACTTCAACGCAAACACAACCCCCAGAGATCGGTCTCCCGACCTCCAGGCTCGGATAAATAAACTCACTTTGTCAAGTATGACCTCTCTCGCCTTTATAACCCCTTCTTCTTACACTCTTACTTTGAAAGCCCCATCGTGGCTCCTTGCGCCTTGCGACATTGGTAATTGTCTTTTTGCAATTGATTTATTTTATTCTTACTCACTAGCTAATATTTCCTCTTTGTGCGGATATGTTCATGCGGCACGGATGGTCGATGAGTGGATGATGAGGAGCAAGTCAAGTCGCTTGCTCCTCGGCTCACAACCTCCTTCATCCAAAGTCCCGTCCGCCACTCCACGCCCGGAGGTCGCCTCACTCCACTTGGCGACCGGATACGATTCTTGCGCGATGATGGCCGATCTTACGGCCCGGAGCTCAACCTTCTATCCGACCTCCCCCCCAAGAGGTTGTCGCACTAAGCACCTTGCACAGGAGGCGCCAAGAGGGCGAAGAACACTCCACCTCCGCCGCTCTCTCTCTCTCTCTCTCGCACTCCCATTCATACACCCAATCAAACCTTCTTCACAGATTCCATCCTGAAGAACAACGATGGAACCTTTGCCATTCAATATGTTCGTGAAACCGCCCAAACCCCGACCGAACCGCCATGGAGAAACTCGGCGATCTTTGGTGGTGACTTCATTCTCGCCTAAACCACTCAAAGGCCGAGCACGCTAGCCGCCCGATCTCCCGAGCTCGGGTTGGCTTTGTCGATCCTTCCCAAGTGCCGAGCTTCACAGTTAAGAAGGAGGTCATCCTAGAAAGCTCGGGAGACTAAACTCCTAGAGGAGAACCGCCGGTACAAGGAAGGGGAAGAGGTCAACAAGGCTACGGTGGCTTCTCTAGAGGCCAAAATAAAGGCTCTGGAGACTGATAATGCTGACCTCAAGACCGAGCTAAGCGATCTCCAGATCCGATGTCTTCGATGTCGACCAAGCCCGAGCCGAGGGCGTGGAAGGCTGGTCGGCAAAGTTTCCCCACCTCCCCCGAGGGCTCTTCCATAGTTCAGGCCATTCGGGAAAGGGTGGAGCAAGCCTTTCTAAGCTCTAAGGAATTTATCAGAGTTCTCTCTGTATCTGTCATGGAGTACTATGGCTTTGCTTTTGACCAGGCCGAGCTTCAACTCGGGAACGCGTATCACTACCGAGCCCTTCGATCGCCGAGGTCCCCCGGGATCTGCACGACCCCAAAGGCTTCGTGTTTTTCGACGAGGCGGAGCGTCTCACCTCGCTCTCCCGTGGAGGAGTTCATAGAGTCCTTATCTGCTCCTTTTATCCTCCACCCCGCCTCCGATTCGGCCGGTCCTTCACAAGCTCCCCGAGCTCGATCATCCTCTCGAACTTCCGCAGTCAAGTTCGAGATATCCTGGATGATGATCCCGAACTCGCTCTCATAGACGATGTGACCATCTCCATGGATGACCTGAATACCGAGAATGTTCCCCCTACTACTTAGGAGTTTAGTTCTGCTTTTGTAATTTTCTATCATGTACTTGTATTTATTTTGAATGATCAATAAAGTTTCTTCGCACTTTCATTTCTCGATCTCTTGTCTATTATTCTTGTAATTAATTTTTTTTTTTGCAAAAAGATTAGCATATCGTGCTCCTCGTGGCCCCAAGTATTTGGAGACTAGCTCGAGCTGAGCTCCAAATACTTGTCAGTTTCATCAAAGGAAGCTAGCTCGAGCCGAGCTCCTTGCATGGCCTCGTGGCCCCAAGTATTTGGAGACTAGCTCGAGCTGAGCTCCAAATACTTGTCAGTCTTTCAAAGGAAGCTGGCTCGAGCCGAGCTCCTCGCATGGCCTCGTGGCCCCAAGTATTTGGAGACTAGCTCGAGCTGAGCTCCAAATACTTGTCAGTCTTCAAAGGAAGCTGGCTCGAGCCGAGCTCCTCGCATGGCCTCTTGGCCCCAAGTATTTGGAGACTAGCTCGAGCTGAGCTCCAAATACTTGTCAGTCTTCAAAGGTAGCTGGCTCGAGCCGAGCTCCTCGCATGGCCTCGTGGCCCCAAGTATTTGGAGACTAGCTCGAGCTGAGCTCCAAATACTTGTCAGTCTTCACGGGTAGCTGGCTCGAGCCGAGCTCCTCGCATGGCCTCGTGGCCCCAAGTATTTGGAGATTAGCTCGAGCTGAGCTCCAAATACTTGTCATAGTTAATCATTTCCACTTTCCGAACTCATAATGTAGGGCAACGTATCATTTCATTCAAAACGAGTAGATTGATTACATCAAATATTTCTCTATTCTAGGAATGATATTTCTTCAAATTGCAATCTGTTCCAAGCCCTCGGAGCTTTCGACCTCCGATCTCTTCCGGCTCATACGCACCTCCCGCTAATACCTTCACTACCCGAAGTGGTCCTTCCCACCTCGCATCCATTTTCCTTTGTTTTTGCTAGCATCCGACCTTCTTAAAACCAAATCACCGACACGAAAGGCCCTTTTCTTTTCTTTCTTGTCATAAAATTTCGCTTTGATCCTTCCTCGTGTCTTTTCCATCCGCAAAAATGCCATCTCTCTTTTCTCATTTATCGTATCCAATGCCCCTGGATCAACGGCTCATTAATATTTTCATCAAAATTCTGGACTCGATGTGTTTCCATCCGATCTCCGCCCGATGATCGCATCCATGCCATACACCAAATCGAACGAGCCTCACCAGCCTCGCCGGATTAGTTCGATAAGCCCACAAAGACCGAATCGAGCTCCCGAACCCATGCTCCTCCCGCTTTTTCAAGCCGAGCTTTCAATCCTCGGACAAAATCCTATTAGTTACCTCCACTTTCCCATTAGCTTGCGGGTGAGCCACCGGTGAAGTTTTGCTTGATCTTCATTTCCTCACACCAAGCTCGGATTTACTGCCCCAATCGTTGCGTTCCATTATCGATACCAAGGCCCGAGGCACTCCATACCGAAGCATCTATGTTTTGCCAAATAAATTTCATCACTGCGTCCTCATTTATCTTAGCAAGAGGTTCTCCGCCTCCACCCACTTGCTAAAATAGTCGATTGCCACAATCAAGAATTTCCTCGACCTGGCGGAGGAAAGGGACCCACGATGTCAATTCCCCATTTTGCAATTGGACATGCCGAGCTCATCGTCATGAGTTCCTCCGCCGGTCGATGTAAAGGTGCATGGATCGACATTTTTTCGCATGCTCTCACCAACTTTTCTCGCTTCCTCTTTCGGTAAGGCCAAAAATACCCCGCCCCAAGGACTTTTTCATCAAAATTCTTGCTCCCATGTGGTTCCCACAACAACCTTCATGTATCTCTCTCGAGCACATATGTACCATCTTCTCCACTCAAACACCTCAAAAGGCATAGAGGCCTCTCTTATATAACTTATCCCGATAATGCAAAAATGTGTCGCCCGAATTTTCAATCCAGTCGTTTCACGCCACCGTTGGTAAGACCCCTCTTTTTAAGTAAGCTATGATAGCCAGGCCTCCAATCCTCTTTCTCCTCAATCTCTCCGACTTCCAACCCCAAAGTCGTTTCTTTTTCTACCAAAAGTGTGATCTGTTTAGCTTGGTTCTCCCCAAGGCCGAATCGCCAATTTTGCGTAAAATCCACACGACCATTTTGTTCCTGGGACTGACATATCTTGATTTCTTTCACTCTTCTTTCTAAAGCTCGATATGCTTCAACATACCTCTTCATCCTTTCTTCCCTTACCTCGAACTCTCCCGTAATTTGTTTATGGACGAAATGAGAGTCCATGTAAATTACCATCCTAATGACCCCGTCTCAATGGCCATTTGCATTCCTCCGATGAATGCTTCATACTCTGCCTCATTATTAGATAGCTTGAACTCCAACCTCATAGCAAAGTCATTTTCGATCCTTGGGCCGATCAAAACAATACCAAAGACCACATCCCGAACTCCCTCTTGAACCATCCACATAAATCACCCAAGCTCCTTCATCGCTATCATCTCTAGTTGATTCTTGAACAAAATCCGCCAAAGCTCGAGCTTTAATGGCGATCTTTCTCGAATCCAATATCATACTCACTCATTTCGATAGCCCACTTCACTAACCTCTCCGCTACCTCGGGTTTGCTCATCACATTTCTCAATGGAAGATTAGTTCGAACAATTACCTTATGCAAAAAAATACGGCCAAGTCTCCTCGATCACCACCAAAGCCAAACCCGCCTTCGATCTCCGCATATCGCGACTCCGCATTCTCAAAACTTTCTTGACATAGTACACCTCCGAACCGATCTCTTTCCTGATCAAGACCAGTAGTAACCCTTGCTCCCCTACAAAGATAGAGGTATAGGGGCTCACCCGCAACGGCTTAGTTAGCAATGATAGATCGGCCCAAGTAATTTTTCAAGTCCTCGAAAGCCCTTTGGCACTCTTCATCCCAAACAAACTTTTTGGCTTTCCTCAAGACCTTAAAAAAGGGCAAACTTCTCTCTCAAAGGCGTGAAATAAAGCGATTCAACGCTCGCTGCCGACTTTGTTAAATATCGCACATCTTTGGCATCCCGGGTGGTGCCATCTCTCTAATGGCCCCGACCTTTTCCTGGATTGGCCTCTATTCTTTTCTCCATTACCATGTACCCCGAAAACTTTCCCGACCGACCCCCCCAAAGGCACACTTCTTGGGGTTCACCTTCATCATATACTTCGCCGGGTGTCAAATGTTTAGGCCAGGTCATGCACATGATCCATAGCTTTTATACTTTTGACCAACATATCGTCTACGTACACTTCCATGTTCCTGCCGAGCTGCTCCCCAAACATCTTATCCACCAACCTCTGATATGTGGCTCCCGCATTCTTTAATCCGAACGGCATTACTACATAGCGGGAATGTACCAAAAGAGGTGGTGAAGCACACCCTCTTTTGGTCTTCTTCTCACTTTGATCGATGATATCCCTGTGATGCATCCATCATACTAAGCAGTTCACATCCCGACGTCGAATCCACCAGCTGATCAATTCGGGGCAATGGGTAATAATCTTTAGGGCAAGCACGATTCAAATCCCTAAAGTCCACACATATGCGCCAATCGCCCTCTGCTTTTCGAACCAATCTGCGTTAGATAGCCATTCGAAACCGGATTTCTTTAATGTGCCCCGCTTTCAACAACTTTTGCACCTCCGCCTAATTATAGCATCCTTCTTGGGACCGAAGTTCCTCTTTCTTTTGTTTTACCGAAGCTTATATGATGGATTAACATTAAGCTTATGTTCGGCGATGCTTGGATCTATCCCCACCAGGTCTTCCGCTGTCCAAGCAAATACATCCACATTACTCCTTAAAAACTCCACCAGGCTCCATCCCTCAATTCGTCCGCAACTCCTTTCCTAACCTTGGTGACCTTATCGGGTCACCGGCACTAGCTCAACCATCATTGTTTCATCATTAGGTTGGACATGCTCCACCTTAGTCATTCAACCTAACCAACTTGTCCTTGTTTATCATCATCAAAAGCACTCCCCTTTCTCGCTTCAATACTTTCTACGTACAATTTTCTAGCCATATATTGATCACCATCGACCTCCCCTAATTTCTCTCCCACAGAAATTTCATTTTTAGATGGTATAACGACACCACGCTTGGAAAGCATTTAGTGCTTGGATCTACCCAACATGATATTATAAGAGGACGGTGCATCAACTATCAAAAATCGGATCATTCTAGTTTTACGATTAGGCTCCTTTCCCAAAGAGACAGGTAAAGTAATCATACATATCGGTTGGATCATCCCCGCGAACCAACCAACGTCGTATCCACCGCTTCCAAGCCGACACGGAGGTCCATCTTCTTATAACAATCATAGAATAGGATATCTGTTGAGCTCCTATGTCCACAAATACCACGCTGCATAATAATTAGAGATCGTCGTTGTGATCACCAAAGCATCGCTGTGAGGTGTCACGATACCCTAATCCTCCCGGTCCCGAATTGGATTTGCGCTCTTGACCGACTGTTGCCCACCTTTAATTCGCTCTCGCACCGATCTGGTCTGTTGCGCTCTCATACTTTTTCCGAGCTCGTCTCGAATCTCCTTCCGCCGCCCGACAATCATCCGGATGACCTCTCGCGGTGGGGGGCGGAGGTGGAGGTAGCTCCTCCCTTCCTCCCCTACGCTCAAGGCTCCGCCGAGGTTGATGATATCCCCTGTTATCCCTCTTATACTCCTCTTTTCTCTCTTTTTGTCGATGTACACAAATTCCCTAAGGTGACTGCTTGAATGAGCCGCTCGATCTCATCCTCGGTGTGTGTGCACCGATCACAGTGCTCATATTCATTGTGAAATCTACAAAACTCCTTACATTTCGCCTTTACTTTACAGTGCCTCTGCGTGCGCTTTGGCCACCTCAGTCGGGATGCCTCTCAATAGCTACAAGCACCTCGCCCGAGGACGGTAAACGTGTGCTTCTCAAACCTCGGCCTTCCCCCATTGCCTCGGACACGGCCTTCTTCTCGAGGTACTTTATCTTCCCGATCTTCCCTCCTGTCTCTTCTCTTATCTCCTTCTCTCTTTTCATTTTTCTCGCTCTTCCAGGTTAATATATTTCTCCGCCCGAGCTAACTTGGCTCGTTCGTCAAGTGTCTTAAGCGAGGCTCTATCACTAATGATTCAAAGAACTCCCCATCCCTCGTGGGCCCGAGCTAGGGCATTGGCCAAAATTTTTGGACTAGCGACGGCACCTCCAACTTTGCCGTTGTAAACCTCTCGGATATAGCTCAAAGTCCTTCCTTCTCTCTGTTTGATACTAAACAGGTCGTGGGCGCTTTTGGTACTTACGACAACTCGTGAACTGATTAAGAAAAGCCGAGCTAAAGTCATCAAAATTCGAATGGAGCCCGGCAAGGTGGCTAAACCATTTTTGTGCCGATTTCACAAAGTGGTAGGAAAAACTCTACACATCACGCCGTCCGTGAATCGTGCAGTAGTAGAGTAGCGTTCTCAAAGCGGCAAAGATGGTCCCACGGGTTTGTGGTACCATCAAATTCAGCTTCGAGCTCGGTATGAGGGAAGCTCGTCCGCCATCACCTCTTCCGAAAGGGTGTTCCCCGCCTTTCCCGAATCCGCCCCGCCTCGATCTCACCACTCTCCGATTTAATATCTCGCACCTCACGGTGGAGGTCATCCATCTGTTCCACCAATCTGGTCCTCGCATATGTGCTCCGCCCTTGATGAATGTCTTCCTCCGCCATAGTTGGCCGACCTCTCTCTCCACCTCCGGAGGACCATCGGAGGGAACCACGAAGGAGGAGGGACCACAGGAGAAGGAGGGACCACCGGAGGGGATGGTGGTGGAAGCATCTCCTCAAACGTCTCTCCACCGTCTGCTCCCATACTCAGTTACCCAATTGATTGTTAAGAACATTGGACTCAAATCTATACTCCCTGAGACATAAAGGCGTCATCCCATCCGCTCCCGCCCTCTCGCACTCGCACCTGCCCTCCGCCGTTCGTCGGGAGTGGTGGGGGCGGAGGTGGAACATCTCTCATAACGTGACTACGCCGGAGTATCTCCCAGCGTACGGGTGCGGAGGATTTTGAGCGGATGGACATACGCTGTGTGCGGGGAGTATAGATTTGAGTCCTGGTTCTCCCAAAAAATTACTCCTCCCGCGATCACCTTCCCCAGACGCAAACCACCACGACACCTGCACAAAAAAGGGGCCGGGGCTCCGTACTCTCTCCCATCTTAAGTCGGTATTTGAGAAGGAAAACAAAGAGAGAGAAAAAAAACAATGTAATAAAAATGGGATTAGGTTAGAATGAACCTGGGCTTGGGCCTTTTATACCTTAGCTCGGATTAGGGTTTTAAAAATCGGGATTCCGTTCATTTTGGTGTCGAGTCATCATTAGATTAGGATCGGATCTCATTAAAAACCTAATTTTATGCCTCGTAATACCGTAGCTCGATCTCTCGAACACGTCGGCCGCTTTGTGTTGATCAAAACCTTTTAGGTCTTCCAGGCATCAATCTCATACATCTCATAGGCCGAATCGACCTCTTCTTCCGAAATGTTAAACTTTAACACGTCCACAACAGTCGGCTCAACACTTTGTTGACTCTTCACGACGGCTCAACATAACAATTTGAACTCGGGCTCGACAAAGCCGGCCCAGTTGATAAGCCCTATACCAATCTCCCTCGATGTAAGCCTCCACGGATCGGCCCATTATTTAACGCTTAACAGACCATCCTAAGGCTATGGGCCTCATCATTTCGGTCCAATGCTCGATATCACCAGGTCGACCAAACACTCCTAGACCTATCAGGTCGGTCCAATGTCCTGGGCCTATCAGGTCGGCCCATACCATCATTTGCCCTTATCGGGGAATCCTTGGGAATGAATATTTCTCTAAAAATATATCAATCATGTGAAGGAATGAACCAAAGAATCTTTGATTTCATTCTCGCCTTATTTCCATATATCAATCATGCCATTATATAATTAAAAGTACATAATATAACTACATCAATTTATTACATGTATGTGTGTTCTCATTTCAGTTGCATTTGGATGGAAAGATTTGGATTTGATGAGAGGACTTTGGGGAAAGAATCTGAATTTGATGGAATGATTTGCGAGAAGAATTTCAAATGACTATGTAAAATAGAGATTTGACTCAAAAAAAGAAAAAAGCTCAAAACGGAAGCCCAACAATTAATTTGAAATCCATTGTTTCAATACAAGGTCAATGGATTTTTATCATTAAATCCATCGGTCCAAACGAAGCATTAGAGTTTTCTTAATTAAAAAAAAAAAAAAAAGCTAGCAACAATCAATATATAGTAGCTCATAATAAGACAGATTTTTCAAAGATGGAATTAAGCAGCAGCTTATTATGACCCTAAGCTTTCTCTCAAAACACACACACACACACACGAAAATAGGACCATAAGCCATATATGAGCTGTCGGTCAAAAGTTTTACCTTCCGTTTGGTAGACAAGATAAGATTAAGGTCACTTATCCATCTTATGAAATGAAAATAGATAGTTATGCAAAACCCCTCAATAAATTACGACCACAATTAAAATAACCAAAACAGGTTTTGGTCATGTCAGAGATATCTACTAATCTTGTTTGGTCATGCATAATTATCTTTCTCTGATTTTTCTCATTATTTTGTGTGGAAATTAAAGATGGGAGATATGCACAATTAATAGGTAGACAACTCAAAAGGGATAACAAAATGATAAGGGTCATTATTAATATGGCTGCATATGAAGTCAATTATGAAATAATTAATGACCTAACGGCATCCAATAAGGTTCGTGAATTGGTATATATGTAATTAAATTATGTAGCGGGCCCGCCTTTTAAATTGATGACTGTCCTCATAAAATTAATTCAAGGAGTCTTTTTTTGTCATCATGAAGACTCTTTCATAGGGGTCACATATAATTATTTTGGGATACTTTAACTCGTAGTTTTTATGAGATGAACACAAAAAAGAAAATCGTCTTATTGGTTGTTAAAAGTCACTAAATTTTTTAAGCACTCCTCAACTACATAGTCTCACGTCTATAGACTACATAGTCTCACAACATAGTCTCTTGATACCAATTTCTCTTGAAAATGATAATAGTCATGATTCCAACTAAGAAAAGATGATAATAAAAATTTATATGAAATTAGATGGTTTATACGTACAAAGAATGTTGAGTATATAATAGGTCGAGAAATTAAACATGTTTATGATTCCGGACAATAGTGGGTGTATATTGATGAGATGTCAAGAGAGTATTGACAGAAAAGGTCCTATTAGACATGACATTAATTTATAATTTTCAAAAGAATAATAATATATATTTTCCTCCTTTTAATTTAATCCAATGAAAAATGGGCAAATGGAGAAAAATATATTACAAGATGTATTGAATGGACTAGTCATATTATCTAATGAGAATAAAATGTTAGAATTATTTGATTATAAAACTTTGATCATTGATTTTGCAACTTAATTGAAAAACTAGAAAATTAAAATGAGGATTAATAATATATTAAATAGACTTCATCTAAAACTTTTTCTAAGGTCTCAAAATCTCTATACACGATTTTGATTGGTCCCAATTATTTTAAGTTATAATTTTCATGTATTTTTACACCTCAACCTCTGGCGTAGCTTGGGCAACCTCCCCCCCCCCCCCCTTTAATTAAAAAAACAATTAGTAAATTTTTTTTAGAAATAAATAGAATTTATATTATTTTTCTTAGATTTTTTATCTAGTTCACCCCATTATCATGTACAACTGGCTCCACCATTGATCACAACTATATATTAGAAATTCATTTTTAAATATACATTAATTTAGTTGTTGGTTAATATATACATTTGTAGTAAATCTAAAATCTATATGTAAATTTTCTTTTTAAATATTTATATTCAAACTTCATATCATAATTAAATGAGAGAACTAATATTGGAAAGGTGCAAATATGACATTGGTATTAACTTCCATTATTAGAATATAAAGATGTTTAATAAAAAAGGAAGAAATTTATCTGGCTTTGGTAGGGCAGGGCAGAGAAAAGGGAAAGTGATGTAATAAGCATCATAGGAAAGGGACAAGAACAAGAGACCTAGTTGACACTGACTAGTCTTGCAGCAATTAAGTCTATCTAGACCGTGCACAACATTAAATCGACCAAAGTAAATATCAATTAAAACCCATTATATCATTGAATCGACCATAAACACTCGCATGTGCACACTCGATGATTTACTTTGGTGGCAATAATGAGGAATCGAAGTTGCTATCCTCAAGTATAATCTGGTAAATTAACCGTATATTCCATTATAATAAATAAATCAACAGATCTATTTTTGGGCCAAAACTTAAGGGAAGATTATAAATTTAGTCCCATGAATTATTGTCATTCGGATTTTAGTCCTGTAATTTTGTAAAGTAGTAGTTTAGTCCTTGACCGTTGTAACCTTATAGCAAAAAAAATAGCATTTTAGGCCCGTGCCTTTTGGAAGTAATTAAGCAATCACAGTCCAATATTTTTCTAGAGGTGGCAATTTCAACTCATTGCACAAATTAGGCTAAAAGGTCAAACATGGATAATATTTCATATGAGAAATCACAACTAGACCCAATACATCAATATTAGAGCTGGTAAAATCCATCCCAACTCATGGACCGGCCCGATCGCCCCAGGGTTTGCACCGGATTGGCTGCAATTTTCCAGGCTCGAAATAATTCAAGTCTATTTAGTCTGGCCCGATCGGCCTGCAAACCCCACTTTCGCCACGACTCGATAATATTCACGCACAAAGTGAATTTTTGGGTTGGGATGGGCCAGCATTTTCTCTAAGAATGGTAATGGGGTCGGGCGCGGGTATTTAAAGACCCAAACCCGCCTGTTCTTAGAACGGGGCGGGCGGGATGGATCACCGTCTTAACCCGAATTAAATTAATTTAAGTAGGGAAAACTATTTATTTTTAATATATTTATAATATATTCCTTACAAAAGTTGTTATTTTCAATTTATAAATACTAGATATAATATTAAAAGATAAAACATGTCTTATAATATATATTAAATATGCAAAATAAGTCATTTGAATAAATAAGTACATTTTGGGTATTATGAAAGTATAAAGTGGCCTTTGGGGACTAAAATTACAACTACTAGGAACTTATAAGTCTAAAAATTGCATTATACTAAAACCCATGGGACCAAAATACGAAAGACCACAAACATATGGGACCAATACGGATACTTCAAAACTTATAGGACTTAAATGTGAATGATCATAAATTATTGGACTATTTTTGCAATTTTCCAAAACTTAATAATTAGTAAATTCTAATATTATTTTTTAAAAGGAAAATTTTGTGATATTTCATGTGTACCTTGAACTTAACTATCTACTAGAGGTAGTCCAATAGTTTTTTAGTTTTCTAACTACTATATTTTTCATCTTTTGGGTAATTTTAATACTGTAACTCAGATTCGATTTTAATCAGCTTAGACAAATTTAAAAACACTTATATAATTCATCCTTCTTTCAAACCAATGCCTAAAAAATGGATTTTTTTTTCTCTTGGCCGTATGATTAAATAATTTAGGTATAGCAAAATAGTTGTATATTTGGGGAAGCCACATATTTCTTCCCTTTTTCTTCTGTCTCTCTCTGCAATTTGGAAAAGGCAACAAAATCTACTGTGCAGAATAAGAAAGGCTCTTTTGCATATACATACGTGTGGCTATGACCTCTTCAATGTTCAATTATTTTAGATCAATAAAATCACTTGCGATCATAAAAGAAGGGGCAAAAATTGGTGGCATTTTACAGGGATATCCTACCCTTTCTTGCCCTTTAAAACATTGGGAGCATTTCAAGGCAACCCTTTTCTTTTTTGCATATCTTTTTCTCTTTTTGTCATTAACGGAAATACACAAATTAAATATATAATCCATCTATCCGTAATAATTGATTTACGCTGTAACTGGTTGTGAGAAATCTCTCAAAAAAAATCCCCCAAAGATATTATTTACTAACATGTGAAAATTTCCGAAAAATACACTATTCAATTTCTTTTTTTTTTTCTCCAAATCATCAATCCTATACAATTACTATTTGAGCAAGTCTCTTGTGAGATGGTCTCACGGATCTAAATCCGTGAGACGGATCTCCAAAGGGCTCCGTCTTGAGAACATGAACCATGAAAATAAATTTAAAAATAATAGTGAACCATGAAGAAATAAAAATAAACCCTAAAAACACGAACCATGAAGAATAAACCCGAAAAACAAAAATAAACCCAAAAACTAAAAAATAAACCCTAAAAAAAACTAAAAATCATAAAAACCCAAATCAATTAAAAATAAACCCAAGAAACAAAATAAACCCTAAAAAACAAATATAAACCCGAAAAATAAAATCTGAAAAAAAAAATTTAAAACTTTGTGTAAGGGCTCTGTCTCACGGATCTGAATCCGTAAGACCGTCTCACGCAAGTTTTTGGCTTACTATTTTATTAGAAAATTATCAAACCAATTATCATTATCATATTTTAATCTTACATTCAATTACACTCTCAAAAAATTTCACAGCTTTTCTAAAATAGTTTTTCACCACTATTCACTTAAAAAATAAAAATGGACAGAATGAAATGTAATGCAAGAATGCAATCAGAGCCTTAGAATATGTTTGTTTAGTAAATATGGGTGATTGGGTGAAGTTTCATTAGATGATTGGAGAAAGAAGGGTTTTATATTATGTATTGAAAAGTGTGTAAATTATCAGAAAGCTGAAATGCATTGGAAAATATAATGTAGGTTCAGCTATTGTTTTAGAAAAATAATTAAGAGGAGAGAGTGATTGAGAGAAGAATAGTCTTATTTCTTTTGTTTGGATTGACTTATCATGCATATTTGACTTTTAAATAGTTCAAAACTTGTTAACCAACATAATTATTAATAAAAATACCATTTTATGGAAGGATGAAATTAATTAAAAGCATATAACATAATATAGATCAATCATTCCAAGTTGTTAGTCCAAGTGCATGATAAGATCCTCTTCTTTTTACTGTACAACAGATATACATTAGCTCATACATATCAATCCAATTCCCCCATCCCACTGTCACATTTCTCTCTCTCTCTCTCTACAATAATAAAAGAAAAGTGAAACAACTCACGAGCAAACACTTTACAGATTTTTTTCAAACTTCAAAAAAAGGCCATCCACAAAACACACATATATATACAAAACCAAAAACAAAAGCATAAAGACAAAATCTGCAAATTGTGGTGGACACAATTCCTCCCCTCTCTCTCCCCACATTCCTAAACCGGAAGAAAAAAAACATATATACAACTCTTATATGTTTTAATTTTCATCCTGGATTATTTTTAAGCTGCCAATTAATCCAGTGAAGCTAGTATTTCAGTTGTCTCTGTTTTTGGCTGATCAAGGTTTTTATTTTAAATACACTGGAATAAATGCTTGCTGTCTCTCCATTAAGAAACCCTAACAATGAAAGAGAAGCCGAAATGGGAAGTTTCGACAATATCGAGTTTCCGGATTTTTCCAGTGGGAATTTGCTTGACAGCATTGATTTCGACGATCTTTTCAATATGGGATCGATCAGCGACGGAGATTTGTTGCCTGATTTGGAGATGGACCCTGAAATTCTTGCTGAATTCTCATCCGAGAATGAGAAAGTCACGGTTTCGGTTTCGGTTTCGGATGTTGGGTCAGGTTCGACGAGCCCCGTTCAGGGAGAGGAAGCTTTGAGTAAAAAAGATGAACCGACTCAAGTGAGCCGGGTTAGTGGTAACCCGTCCGCTAAGGAAGGTGAGAAAGGAAGAAAATCGATGAGTCACGCGAAAAACACTCCGGGGAAGAGGAAAGTGAAGGTGAGTGTGGGTTTTAATATCAATAGTGGTCGAGTGTTTAAAACTGTCGATAAAAAAAAAAAAAAAAAACTCGATTAGCCAGGTTTGGAGGGTTCATTTATTGAAAAAGCACTTAATTTTATCCATATGGAATAGTTTTCATTTTATCCTATGTTTCTCTCTCGTATTTATGAATTTCACACACACACATTTCATGGAAAAGCGGGGGTCACGAGAATCTGGGATGCTTTCTAAATTAAATCAATCCCAAATCAAAAAAAGAAAAAATGTAGTAGTGTGTGTTTTGATATTATATGAGTTTATTAAGATGTACAAAATTTTAAAAAATAAAATGAAATTGATTCCTTGAATTGTGTGTACATATATAGGTTGATTGGACCCCAGAACTACACAGGCGGTTTGTACAAGCAGTGGAGCAATTGGGTGTGGATAAAGCAGTCCCTTCAAGAATTCTTGAGCTCATGGGAATTGATTGTCTCACTCGCCATAACATTGCCAGCCATCTTCAAGTATGTACAATTTTATTTTTATTATTTTCCCAATTAAATTGAATTGTCTTGGGGTGGATTAATTATTAATTAATTTAATTAATTACCTAGTTTTCAGAATTTTTTGAAATGGGGTTTTGTCTTATTCAATTCCATTACAGAACTTCTATACAAGTCAAATGGTTTCCAGGCGAACTTGTCTGCATGAATTTACAGAAATTTTTTGTCCTTGTTTGGTTGTTCTTTCTAATTTCCATCAAAAATTAAAATCTCCAGATCTATGAAAATGGAAAACACTACTTTTTGGGGTTTATTCACTTTTTGATATGGTAAATAAAAAAGTTGTCCCCCTTTGTGCCAAAAATTACTCCATGATTGGTCATAACAGTAAACCCACAATCTTCCTTCAATCATTGAAAAAGGCATGCCGTTAGGCGCATAATTTTTGATTTTTTTCTTACTTTTGTTCTTTATCTCTGAATAGTAAAGTCATTTCTATACCAATAAACTAACATAAATATATTAATTAGTCCATAAAATTTAGACAATAGTTTTCTTTTCTTTTATAATCTGAGAATAGTGAAAAAAATTCAAAGAAACTGAAAAATACATGGTTCAAATTCTGGTCAACACTCGTACAAAGGGTGAGTGATACCAATTAAGCTACAAGCTCGTTTGGCAGGAGTTTTCTTCATAACATTAATTTTCATTAATTATTTTTTGCAGAAATATCGGTCCCATAGGAAACATTTGCTAGCCAGGGAAGCGGAGGCGGCGAGCTGGAGCCAGAGGCGGCAGATGTACGGTGGCAGTGGGGCGGCGGCGGGGAAGAGAGATCATGTGAACCCTTGGATTGCACCCACCATGGGATTTCCACCCGTGACACCAATGCCTCATTTTAGACCCTTACATGTATGGGGTCATCCATCCGTCGACCAATCATTGATGCCCATGTGGCCTAAACATCTAACCCCTTCACCACCTCCTCCACCACCACACGCTTGGCCTCCGGCTCAGCCTTCGCCGCCGCCCGCCGACCCTTCTTATTGGATTTCCGGCCACCACCAACATGTGAGTCAATTAATTTAATTATGTATACAAAATGATAATTAATGTACACCATGCACTCATGTGAGTCATGCCATTTCATAATTGCTCGTGAATATCATGTGTATAAGATATTAGTTCACCTAATATATTGAAACACCACAGAAATTGCATATCCATGCAAGTTCATATGGGATCTTCTATTTTCTATGGCATTTCATCATGAATATCACGTGTATAAGATTAATTCACCTGATATATTAATTGAAACACCCTAGATTCAGATTGTGGAATTTCACTTTCGCTTATATATTTCGTTTTACATATATATAGGTTCCAACACCGGGGACGCCTTGCTTTCCGCCCCATATGCCGCCTACGGTAATAACCAAACCCTAGTACTACGATTTCAATTATCTTATTGTATTTCAGGTGAATGTCTCATGTATAAAATGATGTCATTATTATACATATGATATTCATACAGTATATTGAAACATGAGATGAAATACCATAGGAATTAGCAGATCTCCCAGACTATAGTACAAATATGTTACATATATCCAAAGTGTTTCATAAATTTTCTGAGTTAAGTAGATGATTAAATTGTTTCATATTTATTTGTAATAATGCAGAGGTTTCCAACTCCACCGGTTCCCGGCATACCACCTCCTGCCATGTACAAAGTAGAACAGGCCGGCTTTGGCGTCTCGACAGTAGCCCCGGCCGGACAAACGTTGCCCCAGCCCCCTTCCGACGTTCATCCGGTGAGCATTCTTTTTAATTTCCTGATCTATTGATTAATTTCTTCCTCAAACAAATTGATTATATAATAATTAGATATAACATATGGTAAATCAAAAAGGGTTTTATATAGTCTAAATTGTTATCGGTTAATTAAGAAGATTTAAAACTCTAGATTTAAAAAATCTGTTTTCGGTTATTATGAATTTCAGATCTATGTAACAATTTTTAAGTTACTATTTTAGGTATTTTGATGAAGTTATATGGTTTCAATTTTTTGGATCTATTTTTGAGTGAAATTTTTACTAGGCAAATGGTGGGGGAGAAATATCAGTAGGTAGCCTTCAAAATTGTTGTAAACTAAACATTATTTCATGCTAGAAAAAGTATTGATGCATGACCGAAATTAATTATAATAAGCTGAAACTTTTTAACTTTTAGCAAAATTGGATTGTTGTGTGAAAAGTTTACTGCATATGGACCACAGATGAAATGACTTGTGCAACTAGCTAGTAATAAATAAAAAGGATAATTTCTATAAAAGTTAGGCTAGCTTTCTAAATATTTTTTATTATGAGAGGATTTTTAATTACATAATCGAACCTGAAGGGATTTTTTGTGATTTTCACACCCCTTTGAATTTATTTTTTTTATTAACCCGAACCTCAAGGGTAATTTTGTAATTATCCGTAAATAAAATTACATTAGTTTTGTAGATAGCTAATGAATTATACATAATAATTTCTTGTTTCTTTAATTTTTCTAACATCATAACGTTTTTTCGTAAATTATGTGTAACAGTCAAAGGAGAGCGTAGATGCGGCCATCGGAGATGTTCTATCAAAGCCATGGCTGCCGCTGCCACTTGGACTTAAACCGCCGTCTGTGGACAGTGTGATGGTGGAGCTACAACGCCAAGGAATATCAAAAGTACCACCATCTTGTGCTTAATTAAAGAAAAAAAAAACTCAACTCGACGACATTTCCAGCACTGAGATGATATATATATATATAGAATGTATAGATCTAATGTGCATTGTGTTTATTTTCTTCAATTCCCCTTTGCTCGATTTCTTCTCTCTCTCATTGTCTGTTTTTCTAATTTGTGTGAATTGTTCTTGTACACAAGAACAATTAACGTGTATCGTTACGTTTAATTAGACATTACTTTTTGTAATGTAAATTATGATAATTATATATAGAGTTCTCAGCGGCATGAACAAGTTGCTTTCCTTCTCGTAGAAATTAATTAAACTAACTTTTTTTTCTTAATTCTATAATGTTGTTGTTTGTTTTTCTTTACTCTTTTGCGCGTTATATATATATATATATATATATATATACTCATCTGTATATACTAATTAATTTCTATACATTGTACGTATATATAATATACTTTCGTTCTCGGCGAGAGAGGACGTTCAGTTTTCAATTAGGTGTTTCATCTAATATTTTACATCCCCTCAAAAAAAAATAAAAAAATTTTACATTACTAAGACCAACTCCAGCTCTAAATTAGAGTTTGGCTTAATCTTTAAGACCATCTCCAGCACTCTTCACTATTTTGGTGCAGAGTTTGCACTACTTTAGCGCAAAATCTGCACTTCATCTCCAAAGATCTGCACTATTTTTTCGCACTAAAAAGAATATTCTATAAGATTCTTTCTTTTATTTTTATTTTTATTATTTTATAATTGATAAAAATATTATATAAATAATTTTATTTAATATAATATTTATTAATTTTTTATCTTCAAAATTAATTAAATTGCAAAAATATAATATAATATAAACAAATTCAAAAAAGTTAAATTTAATGAAATTAATATCACATTAATTTTAGTATTTTTTATAGTAGATTAATTGAAATATAATATTAATAATAATATTTAATATTAAAATAAAGCTATAACAAATTAAATAAAAAATCAAAAAAAAAAAAAAAAAAAATAGCGTCGCTACAGTACCACGCTATTTTTGGCGTGGTACTGTAGCAAATGTTAAAATAGCGCAACATATGGCGCCGTCTTTGGAGGAAAAGTTGCAAAGAGTAGCGCCAGACCGGAGTTGCTCTAAGGTCCAAATGAGCGCCAATCACTTGCGCTATTTTTGATGCTTGATCGTTTATGCGCCACTTTTTGTTTTTTTCTTTTCTTTTCTTAATTTTAATTCTGTTAAAAAACTATTTTTATAAATTAAGGAAATAATTAAAATTAATGCAATTATATATGATAAATTTTTTAAATAATATGATGTGTAATTGAATAATACTATGAGATTTAAAATACTACACACAAAATTATAAATCTTACATAAAATATATTACAAAATTCTAAATCATAAAATTACAGCAATAATAAAAAGGGCATAAAATAGGTAAAATTTCATAAAATAATTAAAAATAAAATTATTGAAAATACAAATAAAAATAGATACAATGGGCTTGTATGGATGTATTTTCAAGTCCAAGTTCTAGTTTAGTGTTGGAAAATTAATTTTCAAACTTTATTGGTTTTTTCGTGTGAGAATTGAGAATATATTTGGTTTGTTGTCTAAATTTCGATTGAAAATGAGAATATGTTTGGTTATAGTTTTTCAAATGTATTTTTGACATAGATTTACGTAATTATAGTGTATTTTTACCTAGGTTTTGCGTAATCTGAATGAAAAATTGTTTGGTTGTATTTTCAAAAGAATATTTTCTATAAAAAAGTGAAAACTGGAAATGACTTCATTTATATTGAAAACTTTTGAAACAAACATAAACTCATTTTTCGGAATAGTTGGAAACTGGAAAAATGGTGTTGGAAACACAACCATACAAGACCAATGTTTTTTTAATAATCTGCTATACCTGAGTTTCAAACGCAGGCGCGGGGCGGGGCGGGCGCGACCACGGCCCGCCAAAACCCGCCACTTGGCGGGGTGGGGTGGGCCAATAAAATCTCAACCCAACCCAACCCGCCAGAAGGCACGGGTTAGGCGGGCCGGCTCGCCAAAAATTAAAAAAAAAATAAAAAGAATATTTTTTTATTTATATTATTAATTTTAATGAATTAAATATACTAATGGATAACAAGTACATATTTTATAAAAATATTATATACACTTTTCTAGGAGATAAAAATATAAAATATCAATTATACTATTTTTTATCTATTTTATCTATTTTTTCTTTTTTTTTATTTCTGGCAGGCTAGCTCGCCAAGCCCACGGTCCGTGGCGAGCTACTAAATATATAACCCACCCCCCTACCTTAGGCAGGGTGGGGCGGGGCGGGCTGACCCGACGACCCTTACCCTTTTTGACAGCTCTAGATATACCACTTCCAGACCCTTCAAGTCTTCAAGATCTGAAAAACAATCTCCAAACATATCAAATTTGTTGCCAGAGTTTGGTTGTTATGCTTGCCTCCTTTTCTGCATATTTTTTTGTTGCTCCAATCGGGAGAATTCACTTCATTCGGGATCAGAAATGGAATCCAATTCATCATTAAAATATTATCTTCTCTCATCAATTCATTTGTTTTAGATTTATGATTTTGCGCTTCAATTTTTTCATTTTCAACTCAATAACGCGATATTTTTTGCAACTGAATTCCCGAAGTTTTGCATTCTCTTATTTGACCGTATTTGCAAAAGTAGATGCATTTTCACTTTGTTTCCTCTTTAATTTTGATTTTTGACGCCGTCATGCCGATGTAATGAAGACTACTATTAATTTTATCACTTAAATATTTTTATCAATTATAAAGTAATAAAAATAATATTAAACTAATAAAAGAAAGAATCTTATGAAATATTCTTTTTTAGTGCAGACAACCGAATATAAAATGCGAATTTTACACCAAAGTAGTGCAGAGTATTGGAGATGATATAATATAAGTTTTTTATAAAAAAATTATTTTAATTGTGTGTATATCTTTAAAATAAATATAGTATCAAATTAAAATAAAAAAATAAATTGGTTATACAAGGAATCCTTAGGGTTGGGGTTCTATTTCTTATCCATTTGGGAGATTTTAAAGAACATTCCGGATTTTTTTAGCTATTTGTCCTTTTTAGAGATGTTGTTCGATTACATCTTTTCAGTCATTTTTGAGTTCAATTATCTATTTTGGTCTTATTTTCATTTCTTCAAATTGGTACATTTATTGGGACCGAGAAACATTCTTGGTGTGATCAGGACCGATAATCATTTTTCGATGTCGAGAAATGCACCGCACCAATTTTTCGAAAATGACCAAGAGACACCAAAGAATACAAAGAGAGTATGATTGTCATTTTCGTTCAAAATGGCTAGAAAAAATATTTTTAGAAAACATGATTAAAAAAGACATTGATTTGGGTCACATGGCTAAACAGGACAATTATTGGTCGATGGAATTCCATCAACTTCATGGTTAGCAACGACATATCATTCGGTCAGTAAATTTTGTTTGATCTGTCATGGAATCCACTATTAGTCTATATAGCGACGAAAAAAAAGTTTTTCAAGTTTAAGATTTTAGTGACACGTGTCGTCGCTAATATCTTTTTATTTTGTAATTTTTTTTTTGTATTTGTTATTTTTTAATTTGTGACGATAAATAATTTTTTTCAAGTTTAAGAATTCTAGAGACCCAGTACCCTTCTATTTTTCTAAGAACCTCGTATAACAATGTTACACCAATACTAATCAATACCGAGTAAAATCCCTATTTCTAAAAATTTAGCGAAGCAACAGGGCCTAACTTACGTCAAAGTGGGTCATGTAGAAGGCTTCACTAGTTAATGATTTCAAATAATGGACTTGGTCCGTCCCAAGCCCATAAAGGATGGTGGCCCTTGCTGAGTATATGTTGTGGATGGGCTTGGACACAAAAAAAGTACCAATTCTTTTGGCCCTAAATAAGAAAGAAGATCCAGTATTTGAATATCTGCCATAAAGAAAACAAGAAGGTTGTGCTATAATTTATAGAGGATATTACACTAAATCCCTATACTATTCATGTTTTTATATTTTACTATATAAATTATTTTTTATTACACTTTACCATACGAATTATGTATATTTTTCATTATATAATCTTCACAAAAATGTGTAATTTTTTATGAAATAATGTAATATTTGTATTATTCACATGCCCACTGAAAAAATAAATGTTGTAATTTCTTCCCACGCTTGCAGATCTTTCTTCTGACTGACTTCTCCACCTTTTCGGGCACTAAGAATTAGTCCAACATAGAGCATTGTTATCGTTTTAGTTCCTAAGTAATCATTGTTGGTTATTGGATTCCGAAGGAACTACTTCATTAGGATACTTTCATATTGATCGTGAAACTTAAAGGAATGACAAAATGAAAAATTTGAACAAGATTTCATCGAAATTTTTTTTTCAAATTAACCCAAATAATATTCGAATTTCACAATTTAAGAGCTATGAAAGTACTATTTCCGAACCCCAGGGGTTATTGCGATTCTGCAACCCCGAATCTCGAGTTCGATGTTTTGATTGGGTTTGCCCCCAAAGATATCCCTGGCTGAAGAGTACCACCTTTTTTGAAAGGAAATAGTCTTTGTGGGGATCTCTGAACCAAAAAAAAAAAAAAAAAAAGAAAAAAAAGTACTATTTCAAATTTATAATTCTTAATGTGATCCCACCAAAAATAAAGAGTACCACCTTTTTGAAAGGAAATAGTATTTCTCTGAATTAAAAGAGGCCAAATAACTGTTCTTGGTGGCTACCTTTCAAAGTTTGTGCTTTTGTAGTAGAAAAAATGGAAAATAACACTTAATCTTAGGTGGGGAATGCCAACAGATGAGAAAGGGACATGACCCAACAAAACACTAAAAGTTTGTGGATTGCGTATGGTCTCATAAATATTTTTTTGACTTCTCACGGATCTATTATTTTATCCATTTTGTAATATTATTGACTTGGTATTATATCAAATACTAGACTTAGCTAGAAGTCTCCTTCAAGATCGACTTTTATTTGCACCACAAAAAGTCGTTAGGGCGTGATAGTTATCCCATAAAAAAAACTTTGGCGCCAAGAGAAAGATAGAGAGCCAAAGAACATAAACAAGAAAATAAGCAAATGAAATCGTATGTATACTTTCAAATGGATGACCTATTGGAGTATGTATACAGTTTTGACAATAAATTTTGTTGTGATAAAGTAAGGTGATAAATCATACTTTCATTGTGCCCAAATTTTGGGCTAACCAAATAAGTTTCGTTAATTGTTTTTTTTTTTTTGTTGGGTTTCTAGTAATTGGGTCATATAGCATTAAATACTCGATTTTTAATACAAGTAAATTTAAAAATTAATTTTTTGAGATTTTTTCAGTTTCTCTTCAAAATTAGATTATCAATTTGCTTGTAGTACCAATGTACCATATCATTATTCTAGACATTGTGATACTTTCACATTATCACATAGGGGGAAAAACCACTTCAAAAAGTTACGGGCTTGTACGTTCCCATTTTCTAACATGTACTTTCAATTTTATATTATTCATCTGAAACATTAAATCAATATTTTCTCTAAATAAATTCACTATTCACTTTTTTCCACTATTTTCAAATCCATTCTGAGAGATATTCCCGTACTTTGCCACTATATTTCACTCACACTATCACATAATTGTATCCCATTTTCACATCTAATATAACTCATTAGATATATGAAAAAATATATTTTAGAACACCTCCAAATATTTTTTTTACTTTCATCACGTACTTTTGTGCAAAAAATCCAAGACATTTCTAGTAGAAAAATTTTTGAGGGGTTTTTTCCACAATTTTATATGTGTCACTTCCGCTGCTACATTAAAAGGAAAAAAATATTTATAATTTTTTTATCCATAATGGTTAAACCTATTTTACAACTTTTAATGGGTCTCATAATTAATTCACATATGGCAAAAACTTGTAGAAGACGATTTTATGGGTATTATTCATGAGACAGGTCATATGTGTAACTAAATTTTCAATCCAAACCCAAACCATAAAAAAAGCCATGTTTTTTGTGTTTTGTAGGATCCGTTTCATGAATTTAAGTCCATGAGACCGTCTCACACAAAACCACCTCTTCACGTATTATTGATTTTTTTTCAATTCATTTGACATATATTATATAAATATATATTTGTAATAACTATTTTAATTAATATTTTTAATTTATATATTGAAAAATAATTATTTTAATTAATGGTATATTTATTTCTTTAAATTAATATTTAATAAATTTTAATTTATATTTTTTCTCAAATATTATTATATTTGTTCCACAATTTTTTTTTTGAATTTATGTCTTTATTTTTAATTCCATAATTGGTTTAAAAAAATACTCAAGATTTTCATTTGAAAAAAAAAAGACAAAATGGCTCACATCCCCACCTTTTTCTTCTTTCAAAAACCAGATTTTCATGATCCGAATTTTCTCCAAAATCCTCACCATTGAGGATGTCCTCGTTATTAAAAAATATATGATCAAATATCATCTCATTTTTAAATCAATATATATTCTCAATATTTATATTTCAAGCAAATATATTCTCAATTCTCATGCAAAAAAAAAATATAACCGAATAATCCCATTGGAATTAGTGAAAATAAATTTTTTTTAATGAAAACTCAACCATATAATTAAAACCCTACATTTTTTCACATTAACTCCAACTAAATTAACTTTTTTTTATAAGAAAAAGTACAATACTTTTTGAGAGAGAGAGAGAGATAGAAGATGATGAAGCAATGAATTTGACTAATGAGTAGTAAAGAAAGCTATATAGGGCCAGGCCTAAGATAGTGGGTTCCGACCTAGCTAGTCCAAATACTCATAATTTCAAGTCAAACGGGCCTAAATAGTACCTCTGTCCTCACCTAAAACAGCCACCTTCTACACTTACCAATCAGGGCCTACCCTTATCAGTTACCATTGATGATTTTTTTTTTTTTTTTTATGAATTTTATTGTTTTAAGATAATCTAGTAATCTGGTTTTCAAAAAAAAAAAAAAATAATCTAGTAATCTACTCCTATCATAGTGCTAAGGATTAAGGAAATAATTGTATTATTTCATCAACCGACTCGTTTTCTTTTTAATAATTCGGTCCTGCCATTGCAGATATTCGAGCCTGAGTCGCTTCACTAAACAGTAATACTCGTGGTCACAAGGCTAACCACAGTGATTAGAGTCGTTGTTTGTTAATTACTAATGTTTTATTTTAATTTATATCATTGTTTTTGTAATATATGGGTATATATTTGTGCTCTATTACTAACTATAAATTTTTTTAAAAACTCAAAATAAAAAATCAATATTTATTTCCATTGATAATCAGTATACTCACCCCTAAACAAAAATATATTGGAATCGATGTTATGAAAATTAGCCTAAGCGACTACCTAGATGCTACACGACCTTAGACTGAGGCGATTCAAAATCAGTGCAAAAATTTAGCCTAGACGACCAAAAATCGACCAAAATATATTAAAAAAATTAAATAAACTACAATATTATTTCTAGGCGCCCGCCTATATACTAAGTGTCACGCCCCAAACGTGACGCGACAACGATCAATCACTTAAACAGAAATAAATCAACAGTCTAAACCAAAAATACAAAACTCCAAGTAAAATAGAGTCTAATGCAGCGGAATTAAAATAAACCTAAGTACAAATTACATCTTAAGATCCGCGGAATCCGAATACAACCCAATAGATTATCCGAATTTAACTTACGGTCAAATAGAAACAAAATGAAGAAATCCAACAACAATAAAAGTAAAAGGAGTGTCACTCCACATCAACGGAAGGAATTCAATCATGGTAGGTTCGACGTCTTCAACGTATTCTTCATCTAAAGGTTAGAAAAAAGGGAGGGAGTGAGACAAAAATCTCGGTGGATGGGGTGATCGTGTGCAAGTGTGGCGATATCTATAGTTAACGCGAGAAAATAGTTGTATGAAAACGCGCGTGAGGTATGATGCGTGACTTCACACATAGCCACACAAGCATCGTGATAAATATATATTAAGTAATATATTTTTTACGATTTTAAGAAATAGTTCGTGGTCACACAAGCACTATGATTCAAGCAGACAGGAGGATTGCGTCTTCAAGTGTAGCGCCAATCCCATGCAAGACAATTAGTGGTTGCGTCTTGACAAGTGTAGCGCCAACCAATGCATTACAAGTAGCGGTTGCGTCTTGAAGTGTAAGCGCCAACCAAACGTTAGTTCAACTCCTAATCGTGTGGATCGGATAACGATTCCTTCGTTCTTCCTTGTAACTCCCGTTCATGATGGTCCAAGACTGTCACCTTATTGCTCCATAGGCAAAGACAAAATCCACGTTGGAGCTAGCAAGGCTCGGATTCGTCATAATCATGATTATACCTCAAGTCTACGACCCGCTTCCTTGGACAAACTCCGTCCCTCGATTGCGGGATTAGGGCGATGGGGCCGGAAGAGTGGAATAGCGGCCGAGCTGCCTTCCATCCCCGACGTATCCATTCCGATTGTGAGCTCGACACACCAAGTTGACTCAGCAAGAAAATTGAGTACACGTTCGTAGTCAACCAGGCAATCAGTATATTGATTCGGGGAAGCGAGTTCATAAAAAGTTTTCGAAAATTTGCGTAAAGTAATTATGGCGTTTGTGGAGTTATTTGGATGAAGATGATTATCGGGAGGATAAGCAATCTTCAATATCTTGAAAGATTAGGTGGAACATAAGTCCGTTATAGATTCAAATCGCAACACGAGGAAGTCGCCCCTGATCGGGTTTTAATCGGTCAATACGATCCGATAAGTCAAGTAGTTTTTGAGAAAATAAAATATTTTAATTAATAATTAAAGTCAGAGGGTCCAGGGTTGTTTTAGTAAATGGAAAATAATTTAAGTTAGGTCCTTGATAAAAAGAAAAATTTACAATTAGCCCCGTTTTGTAAAAACCAATACTTTTGGGGTTAAAAATTGAATAAATAAATATCCCGACCTTGAAAAATTATGAGGTCAGTTCCTAAAATCTCTAAATTGTTCAGAGATTCAGGTTTTTAAAGTTTTGAGGTCGAGTTTTTATAAAATTCTCACATTGGCCCCAAATTTGTTAAAATTGTCATTTCGGCCTTAAGTTTAAAATAATCGGAACTCACAAACCGGGAGGGCTTTTAATGTGATTCCAGTTGGAAAATGTCACTAAGGTTAGTGGGATATTGGAACAAAAACAGTTTTAAAACGTCATAAGTATAGGTCCCTTAACTTTTGAAAATCTCATTTTTGTCCCATTTTGAAACAATTGCCTTTAAGGCTTTTAGGGTCCAATTGTTATGAAATTTGAACCTTGGGTCCAAAATATAATTATGTTATAGGTAAATTAGTATTTCCAGGTGCATGGGCTGCATAAGTCCTGGAAATTTCATTTGGGTCCTCAAGTTAAATCTTTTACAATTTGGTCCCTCAAGTTTTATAAAATTACTTTCCAAGCTCTAAACACTTGGATTTTTGGAATACACTTAAAATATGTTATTTCCAGTCCCTTAAGAGTTAAAATTTCAAAATTTAAAATTAGGGTCTGGTACAGTTTCGAAAATTGCAAAATAGCCCTTAAACTTCTAGAATTTTTCAATCTAGTCCTTGGGCTTTTAAGGGTTGATTTTATTTATCTAAAAACTCTTAAAACTTTATTAAAATGTCAAAGCATAATTTTTGAACTTGAGTTCAGTCCCAAAATCGAAAATTACAGAGGGGTCCTTAAGTTTTATTTTCTTGCAATTAAGTCCACCAACTTTCCATTTTTGCATTTTAAGTCCAAAAGTTGAAATTTAATCAATTATGCTCGACTTGTCCAGGTTATAAATCATTCAAAACATAGATTTCAAGAGTCATACACATACATATCCTTCTCATACAAAATTTCATCAAGTATAACAATAAAATGTGCATGTATGCCCTATTTTTCGATAAATCACATTTTTGAGCAACACTTGAGAAATTTTCCAACTTGATACAAGAAAATAGCATGCAATACATAATATATATCTCAAGTGCTCAATAACAAAATACTACATGCATATTTTCAATTTAAAACACCTAGAAGTTGAAAGAATTTTTCCACCCACCTCGTAGTAGTTTCTCGGGTTGATCTAAAATGTGGTCTTCTTCCTTGAATCAACTTCTTGACTAAAACTCTTGAAAATCAGCCCCTAAATGGTATCCAAACCATATTTTGGTGTTAAAATTAAAGTCTCAAGTCTAAAGAAAATATACTAGTACCAAATGGTTACTACTCACCTTAATATCTTCAAGTAGTCTCAAAAATGGAAATTTTCCTTCAAGCCTCTAACCTCCACTTGAGATGATGTAGGTCAGCCCCTAAACTCCAAAAATTTATATTCTTGAGTCAAAAATTAATTCTTCATGTTGTCAAGAGAAAATACTAAAACCATAATTTTCTCACCTTAATAATATGTAATATTGAATTTCCTCTTCAAGCTTGTAGTCAAATCTAGGTCTCTAATTCTTCAAGAATTTTCTCTGAGAGTACCTCAACAAGAAGGATTCAACATCATTAGATGGTGAAGGTATAAGGTTGAGGATTGGAGAAGAAAAATAGAGTTGGGAGAAATGAAGACATTCTTACCTTATGCTTGAAGAATTTGATCCTTTAGAGAGGAAAATGGAAGCAAGTCGTGTGTTTTTATGATAATTATGAAATGAATAATATTGGTAGATAAAGAAAAAAAACAACAAAAATGATTGATTCCCCTAAGACAAGGAGCCAAAAGTTGGAGGGAATAATAATCATGGTGTTGGTATTTTTATTTATTAGAATTTGGTGGAAAGAAAAGTTTGTCCATCCTTTAAGTGTGACCAAAAGTTGAGAATATATATATATGTAAATATATATATATATATATATATACATATATAATTGTAGGTCTTGAAAAGAATATGAAACAACCTCCCCATTTATGGTAATTTTAAATTTTTAAAAATATAAAAAAATATTTTTTTTAAAAAAATTGATTGGGAAATTGGTTGGGATGAATTATAGAATAAGATGAAATATTAGGATAAAGATTGGAATGTACTCCTAAATTGTTGGAGGTCTAATATTCCTAAAGTAGTAGTCATTCGATTAAGTATTAATACTAGAGGAAGAATATAAAATTGCTAAGCTCTAAAAATGCAAAATGCGTAATTGACGTGGGAAGAAATAAATAAAAATAGAGTCGAGTTTCATTAATAATAGGTTTGTGATACATAGCCGAATAAATAATCACTACATAACACCGAATCTCACGTTAAAATTCGGGGTCTCACACTAAGTTGTCACTCAATTAGCGTCAAACTATTTTTGCAACAAGATAGTATAAAATAATTACATTCTGATAACTCAAAGAATATCGGCTAAAGTCACATAAGTGAAACTAGTATTGATTCGATACTACTTGAGCTGGAAAACCTAAATTAAAATTGTCGTTCTTTTTGCATAGCGTTTGAAATTAGTGTTAATAAGTTAGGTGACATATGAAATCGGTCATCGGATAGTAATCGAGTAATCAACGACTCTCAAGTACAAACCATAGATTTGAGGTTCGATTCTCAGCACCCTTCCATATAGCCTTCCATATAGGATATGTACTAAAATAAAGTTGAATGGGCCTACAAATATTTAAATTTAGTGAAAGAAAAAAAAGGATTAGCTAAACTTCTTTCACTATTTATGAGTTTGCATTAATTATTAGGCATATCGTAATCATTAGTATACAATTGTTCAAAAAATAAACGCAATGAGTGAAAACTTATGTTATCTTCTTGTGTGATTAATTAATTCTTAATTTTTGAAATTCAAAATTTTAAAGTGCTATAACATGTGGCTTTTTACTCTTAAAAAAAACAACACGAGGTTTTTGACTCTAAAAAACACAACACGAGCAATACAGATTACGTGTATTGATCGACCCTTATAACCCCACGCCAAAAATGAAAAATAAATAAATAAAATTGGGTTATTATTGGCTGTAAATAATAAGACAAATAAAAGCCACCAACGATTGACGTTGCTATTATGATCACAAGCTTTTGAAGGCAACTCTGAACTCTCTCACTCTCACTCATAAACTCATTAATGACTTTAGCTCTGAGAAAAAAAGGTGGAAGAGAAGCTCCTTGAGATCAGCCATGGAACTTAGGGTTCGCTTAACCGATCTTTCCTGAAATCGCAACTTGCCGACTTGGTTTTCCGTTACCGATTCGCGAGCACTACTCATTTTGAGACGTCGTTGTTCCGCATGCCACCGGCGCCATTGGGGAAGGAAGAAAGGCGAAGATCTCGTAAGTTCCAATTTAGATGATTTGTTAAATTTCTCTTCAAAATCTGTTGACAATGAAGCTTGGATGTTTCATGCTTGTAATTTGGACTGGAAGTTATGGATATGATCCGTTTTCTCACTGTTGGTATTCTCTCTCTCTGTCTCTATTCTTTTTCTTCTTTTTTTTTGTTTTCCTTTTATTTTTCAAGTTGGAAGGCTTGGCGTTGAAACTGCAGTAGGAGTTTGTACCCAGAGAGTGTACCGGACTCTAACCCTGGACTGCAGAAACTTGCACTGGAGAGCATGAGGTGTGTGGTTTCATAATTTTATGCAGTTTACTAAGTTGAGAGATGTTAAATTTTACTTGGATATATAGTTGCCTCCTACTGGTCTCGATGTGGAGTGTAAGATGATCAAGTATCTATTGTGTTGTTAGTTAAAGAACGGATGCGATTTGTTTTTTTGGTGTGAATTGCCTATCTATGGTTGATACGAGGTATAAGATGCTCTTGAGATGTATTTAGAAAACAATCCGAGTGTTGTTTTATTGTTTGATTTTGTTCATCTGCTTTGGCTTTGGATGGAAACAAACCTACTGTTGATGATACAATAAAAGAGTCAAACAACCGTGTATGTTGTTTGATCATGGATGAGATAGTGGACATTCTTCTCTTTTACTTGTACGTTCCGTAGCATAAATTTGGGAAACTATGGTATACCATTTTTTCTTAATTAGACAGTGTGTTATTTTACAGAAGTAGCTATACATGAAAATTGTAATGAAGAATTGCTTCAGATACTTTGTCTGGTGTAGTTTTCTGGACTTGTCTTGGTGAAATGGATTTTGTAGTTATAGCTCATCATGCATCTGGTGTGGAGAAGCAGAAGAATTGAAAAGTAGTGTGTGAATCAACAATTCACAAAGTTGATCAGGATAACTTATTGAGAGGCTTGTTATTTGGCATGACACTCGCTGCATTGGAAGCTATTCAAAGAATAGCAAAAACTAAGAGTTCAGCATTGCACAGGGGTTAGTAAATGTGTTGTGAAACAGGGGAGTGAAAATCTATGGCTATTATATAGATCCACTAATATGTTGTGTTGTAGGGGAAAATGCAGATGTCATGTAACTATTTTGCCTCAATGTCTCACTGTGAATTTACCATTCTTTTTCTAGATAAAGGATGGTTGAATCTAGGAATTCTTTCCTTAAATTCCTTGTGACTGCTTAGTCTTCCTCTCAGATTGGAATTTGCTTGACAATATTGTTTACTCACCTTTTTGTGGGGATCACCATGAGAACATGCAGCTGGATTTGGAAATGGACCCGAAAATTAAAGCTGAAATCTCGGTTAGAGCTGGTGAGAATCGGAGATGAGTGCTAATGCGACTAGATCAGTAAAAGTGGACAAAGTGGATGAAGAAAATAATTCTAATACAGAAGAAAATGCTCCCTCAGTTTCTGCATTAGCATCAGCCTCAAACTTTGATTCAGGGTCAAGCTTGAATCAGGGAGAGGAAATTGTGAGTACAAGGGAGGATTATGTGGTCAATATATCTTCTAGCGGAGCTGATAAAAGAAGAAAATCATCAACTCGTTTAAACAATAGTTCGGGCAAGAGGAAAGTGAAGGTAAGCACAAGTACTCAGCAAAAACTAACTTAAATTCTAGTAAGTTTGACGTGTTAGAGGCACTTTGTCTTCAATGAAATAACATATGAAATCATTTGAAATAATTGTCTTTCTCAATCATGTTTGTGGATTTCTCATATGCATCCTGAGAAGAAGCAAACTTATGTGGAATGCTACTGATTTATTAAAATTTTCTGTGCTTTTGAACCTTAGTGCATAGGATAGCCAGTGTAATTGAGTAGGTAACTGTGGATTTTTCATTTGAAAAGAAGATGAAATGGTTTCTTCATTTTTGTGCATAGGTGGATTGGACACCCGAGCTGCATAGGCAGTTTGTTCAAGCTGTGGAACAGCTTGGTGTGGACAAGGCTGTGCCTTCAAAAATTCTGGAGCTTATGGGAATTGATTGTCTTACTCGCCATAACATTGCCAGCCATCTTCAAGTTTGCACATACCTTAGGCTTTTTCTTTAATGTTTTTTATTTCATGTTTGACTTCCACAATATCCACATACTTCATCTCTTAAACATTTCTGAAACTTTGTTTTGCTGGCTTGAATACTTTCTTTTGTCATCTTATGCTGCCGAAGTTTTTTCCATGAACCTATCTTCGTCTAGTTTTTAGCAATCCTTTTACTAGTTAATTGTTCGAGGGCTTGTTTGACTTCTTCTGTATTCTTGTACTTGCTTGGTTAATTTGGTTGCAGAATTAGTTATTTCAGAAAATTGATTCGTAATATTTGAATCAGAAGTACTAGTTTTCGTTACCTTTGGGCTTAAAATTCAAGCATCAAAATTGTGGGCTGTAAAAATATTTATTTCCTGTGGACTCTCATTCCTGGATGCTTTATGTTTTTTCTTCCTTTTCCGCTTAGGTAAAATTTTGAAACAAAGTCAAGTGTTTTTTTCGTAATATGCAGAAATATCGATCTCATCGAAAACATTTATTAGCTCGAGAAGCCGAGGCAGCAACTTGGAGACGGAGGAGGCAAATATGTGGAACCACGGGCAGGACAGGGAAGAGTGATGTGAATTCTTGGGTTGTACCGACCACAGGTTTTCCTCCAGTGACATCAATGCCTCATAATAGACCCTTGCATGTATGGGGTCATCCATCTGTCGACCAATCACTGGCGTACATGTGGCCTAGTCATCTAGCCTCTTCACCTTCTCCTGCTTGGGCCACACCTTGTCATCTTCCGCCACAACCGCCACCTGGAGACCCTTATTTTTGGTATTACCACCACCAAGATGTAAGTGTATAACACACATACACAACACTCACCCTCTTCTTGCTCTAATGGCATATTTCCCTTATGTAGGTTCCTGCACCAGGAATGCCTTGCTTTTCGCCGCATTTACCTCCCACGGTAATTATAAAACCCTACTCTTTTGATTGATTTTTCAGTTGCGCCTGACTACATCCATGAATGTAAAGACATAAGTGAGAAAATGTTTCATTTTTAACCCAACAACAATCATGCAGAGGTTTACTACTCCCCAGTCCCAGGCCTACCACCTACTTCCATGTACAGAGTAGCACCCAGCATTGGTGTTCCCATTACACCCAATGGACAAACACTATCCCAACCATCGTTTGACTCTCACCTGGTGAGATTTATTTGTCGTCTCTTTACTTCATTTAGGTTCATAGAGGACTAAGTTTTGAAGGGTCGTATGATGTGGTAGCTAACAAATAGACTTTGAATTAGTTTGATTGGCTCTCCTTGTAAATGCTTACTCTAGTAGTCCCATGGTCAGGTAAGAGCTAGAGGTAGCTGGTCGAACCAGGCAAAGAATATTAGTTTCCATATGTTACTGGTAGTAATAAACACAACACATTCTTGTGTAGAAACCCTTACACCAATATGACTTGACATGAATTTGCTGAAGCCAAAGATTATCAACCAAAACTGTGTTTTTAAATCATAAATTAGAGGCAACAAGGAATGATAACTAAGGCCACGTCTGGTAACACAGAGTAGAGTATTTGATTAAAATGGCACATCACTACTGCTTATGTTTTCTCTTCCTGCGAGCATTTGCAAAATAGTGCTAAAATGTTCGAGAATCTATAGGCATTCTGCTAAGTTTTACGAACATCCAACAATCAGTATCGCTGTGGTTTCTTAGTGAACCAAGTAACCAACGGTTACCTCTTCTCAAGCTGTCACATTAAATTAAGCTTTATTTTAGTTCCATGTCGTATCTTTCCTTTTCCACCCAAATAAAAAAGCTCCAAAGCACATGTATGTTTTGGCAACGCTCTCATCCTCTATATTCTGCCATTGTAAATTTTTGTCAACCACCCATTTCTCGGCTCTTTTTTTTCCTCATAACTAATGCAAGATCCAAAACGACTTTTCGTTTCCCTTTCTAATTTCAACACACGACACCGTTCATTATTAGAATGGAACCCCCCGAATGCATGCATTTCAAGACATGTATGCAAAAAAATGTGGTATGATTTTAAGGGTTAATCGAGGAAATAATGCAGGAATTTTCTTTCACTGAAACTTTCTTTTTTTATATAATTTTTATGGTGGTTATATAAGGGTATGAAAGTGAGACTAGATTAAATAATCTTTAAGATCAACTTGTGAGTGCTTCATGGGCATGAGAAGGTTTTTAGGCTGGTTACTAGAGATTGAATTTCAGAAAGGATAGCTCTTTTATTGTACTAGAAAATAATAGAGAAACAAGGCAACTTAACCACTTGGGTTTTCCTGCCCTTTTTGTTTAGGAAATATAAAAAAGAACGTTTGCCATTTTCAATTTGGTAACCGAATCAAAACAAATTGGATTGTAAAAGAAGCCTAATATTTTTGGTTTTGGGTGTACATTGAATAGGATATCAGCTACCTGTATTATATTGGACTGTAAAAGGTGCCCAAATATTTTGTTTTACATTACATTTCCATATTGTAAAGCCACTAGCTAGAAACCATTATTACTTCTTTTCCCCAAAATCATCCTCTGTATGTTTAGCGCGTGGTAAATTGGAAGTTACCATAAAAACAAACTCAAATATGCATGAAACTAAAACAAAACGTATTTTGAAACAGCAATTCTTTCAGTTTTAACTCTTTAACTATATCAGCTCGAAGTTTTGCCAACATTACTGTAAATTTTTCCGACTCTGAAATACCTAAATGTTTTAGCAGTCTAAGGAGAGCATAGATGCAGCCATCGGAGATGTTTTATCGAAACCATGGTTGCCGTTACCACTTGGACTGAAACCCCCGTCTACTGATAGCGTGATGGTGGAACTTCAACGTCAAGGTATATCAAAGATACCACCAACCTGTATTTAAGTAGATGCTAGCTGCTCATTCTTTTTTTGGAGTTGTTCAGGCCAATAACAGAACCTCTATCGATTTAGTGAAATAAAACATTAGGTGCATTTTGAATCTTCTATGTTGCTTGGTTCTTTGTGTGAATTGTTCTTGATTCCTAGTCTTGGATTTGTTGAATGGCGCCAAGAATTGAGCTACACCATAGAATAAGTTACATGAACTGTGCGTAAAGACATGGCAGGTCTTGTAGATGTTACTCTGCAGGAATACACCTGGGTAGTATCTACCGTAAATTTGCATGCCATATACGTCGGTCGGACTCTGTGAATGTATGTGAATCTTTACACATCTATAACATGTATGTGAATCTTTACACATCTACGATTGTTATGCACCTGAAGTAGGCGTAATATGGAATAAACCGACATGGCATAAACCGGGTTTTTTTTCTTCCTGTAAAAATGATGCATATTGATATTTGATAATACTCGTTGCCGATCAGAATTCCGAATTTGGGATCTCAGTCCTTTTGTTATATTGCACTGTTTCTTCCTCAGCATAAATGTTAACGATCGATGATCCAGCGTGGGATTAAATAAAAACCACAAATCTTCATCACTTTTGATTGATATTAGTCGTGATAAATTGTCCGAAATTTTATTGTTATTATTTTATGGTTTTTTTTGCGCAATTATTTTACACTAATGAACTTTTATATTCCAAATGGATATATATAGTCAATATAACTATATAAAGAAAAATAATAATTAAAAATTGCTATGCTTAAATGATTAATGGTTTAATAGACATTATCAACCAGTGTTATATATAATTAAACTATTTATTTTTAATAAAATCACTAATCAAATGATTTAATTTATTTTACATATTCATTTAATTGTACAACTTAATAATTTAGTAGGGACACTACTGTTTTGCAATGTCATATATGTAATAAATGTTATAAGTTATTGTTGAAATTAATTAATATTGACATATATAACTATTTATATGATTTATAGCTTAGTATTTCAAATGTTTTTCTTTCTTTTTTAAATGATTTGTATTTTCAATTCATAAGAATTGAGATTTTTTTACTCCTCCGTTCCATAAAGATAGGCAAGTAGAAGAATTCACACATATTAAGAAAACATAATAAATATAATTGGGATTATAATTCTTTTCCATATTCTTCCTATTTTGCCCTTGTATTAAATTGTGGTACTTGTATATCATTTCAAGTGAATTAAATAGGGGTAATTTAGTATATTGTTGTATAATTATACTCTCAATAAGGAAACAAACCCATAATTTGGGGCGGACAAAAAAATAAATGCGGTCTATCTTTTTGGGATGGATGGAGTATTATTTTATTTATATAAAATTATTTATAGCTTTTGATCATATATATATATATATATATATATATATATATATGTATTTATTTTTGTTTGTGTCTTTTATTTTCCCGGTTATTTGTGAAACTTGTAGGTGAATCAGTTTTATCTGTTCTGCAATATGTGATGGTTGCTCGTGCCTGTTTTTTGTTGGTGTTTTACGTTTGTTTGACCAAGTCTCCCGTAGGGAGTGACTTAGTCTCCTCGGGTGAGAGTGTTTTAGTTTGGGTGTGGTGGTATTTTAGTTTGGTTATATGTAGTTCCTTCCTTTAACAGTTGTGTGTACAAGGAGGCCTTTTGCCATTAGGCAACGATGTAAGTTTTTTGATTGAGTTTTCAATGAAAAATCTATTGTTTGGAAAAAAGGAATATAATGACCAATTTTCTACTTGATTTCAAGTTTTTGATTGATAATTAAAATGAATAATAATAATAATAATGTAGGGAAATATTTTTAAATAATTATTCTTAAATAATTTTTTAGATAAAAATATGTTAAATATATTATCACAAATGGATTTAAAATTACCCCAATGTGTGTTGATGAATATATATTTATATTAATTATATAGACAACAATTTATACAAAATATTTTCTCTGAAAATAATACAAAAATCAACAAAATAGTCTTATATAAGTTATCATTTTATCTTATAATTTTTTTATAGAAATTGACTATGATTTTTTCAAAATTTTAAATATAATTTATAAATAATTAAATTAAAATAATTTTTTATTTATTTATAGCACTACTTTACAAAAAAACTAAATGATATGCATCAAAAATAAAATTAGAGTCATTCTAGATGATTTTTTCTACTATAATTATTGGCGATTAACAATAACTAAATTACTAAACCAAATTCCATTCTCAACCCATTCACACTTACTAGTCATGCCAATTATTAATAATCTAAAATATTTAACTCAAATCCTTCAATTCATATATAGCTTAAAAAATGAGTGAGTTACTCACATAAAAAAAGATAATACCATTGTCCAAAAAAAAAAGAAAAAAAGAAAAAATAATACCAAGTGTAGCTTTTATGATCCATGTAGTATAGTCTCTCAACATTTGTTCGAGTGTTTCCCCCCTCTTTCTACGTATTACTTTTCTCTCCATTTTCTTTTCAATCATATAATTTCGTGTTATTTTGATTTTTGTCACTTTCTATAAATTCGATTATAACACATATCCAAAAAATCAAAATGTTATAAATAATTAATAAAAGTTTTTTAATGCCTGAATAGTTGAGCAATAGCATTGAGTTGTGTAGCAATAAAAACTAAAATTTATGAACATCCATGCAAAACACATAATAATTTGGAAACTCATTTGTAATGGGCTTTTAGGTATAAAAGTTCATCAGCAAGAAAATAACATGTCTTGCGGTTATATAAAAGTGGACTTTCAGAATAAACCACCTATCTAAAAGTCCATTTTTGAGTAGTGTTAATTTGTGATTTTTGAATTTCATTTATTGCATTATTGTGGGATGTGCATTAAAGTGTATATTAATCAAATGGATCACATGAGACTTATATTCCAAAAATGCTCCCAAATGTGCACAATATATTTTTTGACAAACAAAAAACGTGCACAATATCTTAACAAATTGCACAATATAACAAATTGTGTTAAAGTTCGATTTGGGTCAATGATAAAGAAAAGAAAGCGAAGGAAAATTATATATATATATATATAGGGGAAGGTTCAAATGGGACACCCCCTTTTATATGAGACAGTGGGGATTTATCCAAGCCATTGAAATATTATAATTAAGGGTCCAGATTTAATGGCTAATATTTATATTAATAATTATTAATTATAAGTAGTAAGGGCATAATAGACAAATTAATGAAATAACCAACCACCAAGTCAAACGTTCCTAAATTATAGGAAGTGATAAACACAAAATAATGGCAACAAAATCTTACCAAATCAAACCCAATAGAGCCCCCAAAAACGGCAGACATTACCGAAAATTTCGAACCCATGTAGTCAACATTTCCTAAATTGTAGGATGCAATTCAACACACAGTGAAATAAATATATATTACAGTGAAATTTTTATTTTTATACAGTGAACAGGCCCGAACCGCACAGTAATATTAAAGTGAATAAACAGTATTATTTGGAAGGATTAAACACGTTCTTATCAACTTAGTTTGTATACTGTATATCATCCTAAATTATTTAGAATGATTAAACACGTTCTTATTTTTTTTGTATAAAATAAATTCACTTCAATACACAGTGAAATAAATATATAGTACAGTGGAATTTCGATATTTATACAGTACAACACTCTTAAACACACAGTAATTTCGATATTTATACAGTACAACGCTCTAGTACAACATTCTAATACTAATTGCACAGTAAAGTTGCACTAATTATACATCATTGTAATACTATGCACGCATTAAAACTGTACTAATTATACATCATTCATAATTCTTGACAACACGACTGCCCCTTCTCCTTTTCTTAGGCGGAGCATTTGCTTCCCCCGCCCCACTACTCGTACCACCAATATTAAAAAATCGCCTTTTTGTTGTCCTCTATCCATCTTCACAAATTAGCAACTGCACTTAAGAAGACAAAGAAAATATCATCATAATACAGTAAAATTATTCTAACACTACACAAACATTTGATGAAAAATACATTAAAATTGCATTATACAACTATAATTGAAGTTAAACATGTTGAAAACATACACAAAAATGTACTGCAGTAAAACATCAAAATTGTATTAAATAACCACTAAAACTCAACTAAAAATACAATAGAATAATATCCAGAAAAGTCAAAGTCGAAAGTCGAAAACACAAACCCAACCATGAAATTACTAGAAATCGAAATCTCCAAAAAAATCGAAGATAACTAAACCCTATAACAATAAATCCCCAACAATCAATAAAATCGAAGGAAAAAAACCCCAGCGACAAAAATGTACTGCAGTAAACAACAAAATTCTATTAAATAACCACTAAACCTCAACTAAGAATACTGTAGAATAATATTCAGAAAACAAAACAAAACAAACAACGAAGCTAATTGACAGCAAAAATATCCATAAAATCGAAGAAAAAAAACCAGAGACACCACAACTATCGCCTAAACATCATCCAAAAACTGGTATAAAATTACCAAGACGAAGAAATTAAAACAAATATATGAAAATTTACCGGGAAGGTGTGCGACATGTTGTTCCATATCTGAATATCTGATTTAAAAAGCCCTGAGATGTCCATGGTCTCGGATGCCTCAACTCTGCGATGGAGACTACAAAAAAGAAAGAGCATCACTAGGTAGCCTGGGGAAAAAAAGGAGATACCCTAGGAGGAGTTACTTCTTGTATTTAGCAACCTCGTCTTCATTGGAGAAAAAGCCCATGAGCCTTCCGAGTGCAGTAGCGTCATAAAACCTCCCATCACCCCTATCAGACCCCCCGTCACCATAGATGGCCCCTTAATCCGCGCTTAATCCCGAAGAGATATCCGACGATGATGGAGACGCTGGTAATGGTGGAAAGACGAAATTAGTCGAGGGTGTTGAAGGAGTTTGACATTTTTTTTGGGGTTATTGGGTTTGATTTGGTAAGATTTGAAGCCCCTTAAACTCGGAAACCGAAAAAGGAAAATTAAGAGTTACCTTCTACACTCAAATAAAAAGACAGATTTGCCCCTAATTAAAAATCCAAAAATAAGATAAATTACCTATTTGACCCCCCTAAAAATCCTGCATTAACTACTTGCCTAAAATAAAGGGATTAATCTGAGCCATACAAAATATCAATCCAATGGCTATAATAAATCCCCACCGTCTCAAATAAGGGGGGTGTCCCATTTGATCCAATCTCTCTATATATATATATTAATATTGAAAAACTGTGGCCTTGTATGGTTATTTTTTCAAGAGTCATTTTCCAATTTTTAACTATTCTGGAAAATGAGTTTATGTTTGTTTTGAAAGTTTTCTATAAAAAATGAAGTCATTTCCAGTTTTTAATTTGTTATGGAAATATTCTTTTGAAAACACAAACAAATAATTTTTCACCATATCACACAAATATGTGTGAAAATATACTACAATCACGCAAACATATATAAAAAATATATTTAGAAAACTACAATCAAATATATATTAATTTCCCAATATAAATTCAAAAAACAAATCAAACGTATTTCCTATTCTCACGCGGAAATGAATAAAATTTGAAAATTCATTTTTCAAACACTAGAAATGACTTAGATATACATCCGTACAAAGCCTATTATGTACCCAATCGAGTTGTTTCATAGTAATTGTTGGCCCATGTATAAGTGGATTTATAATTTTGGGCCAGCCCACAAAAGCCCAATTTTCAGTCTCCAACAAAAAGGCAGAGTTGCTTGGCGAAAAGGAAACCCCTCTTCAATATTATTCTCTCTGCTAAGCATTTTCTTCTTCACATTCCTAGGGCTCAAGGCTCGGCATTTGCATCCCTTCAAATTTTCTGAATTTCCTTATTCTCTTCCAATTCTACGATCTCAATTTTAGTATCCATTGTTTCACTCAAGAACTCGGATCGACCGGTACTCTGTTCTGGGGTTTTAGCTTCTCTTATTAATTACACATGGCACCGGCGGAACCCAACAGCACTGGCGGAGCCACCAAAGACCAGGCGTCGGTCAAGGTGCCTTCCAAAGACCCCAAAAAGAAGGACGATAAGAAGGACGAAGATCTCGTAAGTCGTATATAGTTTACATAATTGCTTAAATAAGCTTGGAACTAGTGGGGTTTTACCTTTACAGGCAAATTTGGGTTATTGCTTGTAATTTGAAGTGTAAGTCATGGATTTGTTGCACATTTTTTTTTGTTCTGTTTTAGTCGGAGGAGGACTTGGCGTTGAAGCAGCAGCTGGAGTTGTACGTGGAGAGGGTACAAGACCCAGATCCTGGACTGCAGAAAGTGGCGCTGGAGAGCATGAGGTGTGTGGTCTTATGTTAGTTATTTTAAGAGAGTTGAGATGCTTGATTTATATTATTGTAAACGAAATTGCAGATTGTTTTAGCTTTCGGGTTTAAGGCTGTTATATTTTTTGGCAATTTCTTTTTAAATTAACCCGTGAATTTGGTTAATTTATGGTGTGAGATGATATTTCATTTGTCATGAGAAGTATGAGCCAGTTGGCATGTGGGTTTTACTGCTAGCTAGGTTACATGCTGCTTTCGCCTCAGTTTCCTGTGATCTTTTTAATATTATGATGGTTATGGTCTTCTGGTGTCCAATATGTCAATGGGAATGTTAAGTTGAACATTATGATATTTTGAGCACGTTGACTCAAGAAAATCATAAAATTGTACAATAAATATGCATATATTAAGGGGACTTGCTGATATACTCTTATCAAGACACTGATAAAGGTATAGTTTACGGAACTTCCAAATTAAATATGCTTCAGAAGATAACTGAAAGTTAGTAAGTCAGGTTGAAGAAGGAAAGGGCTTCTGGCCTTTTTTCCACCTCTAATTCGACAAGTAACTACTCTGAAGATGGGGCTGCTTTGGTTTGCTGGTATTGAGAGATGATTATTGGATGCATAAGGTATTAAATTTATGACGAGAAAGAAGAACTAGGGGACTATAGTGGTAGAAAAGAAGGTTATCTACAGAAAGAAAAGAACATCTTAGAAGGAAGAAAGGAAGTAAAAAAGAGAATTATAACGCCACAGAGTAAGAGTATATTGTACAATCACTATGTGTTATGCATATGGATTATTGAAAAGCTATTTTCAGGCAATTAATTCTTGTTAGATTGAAATACCTCTCTTTCCTGAACAAGAATAGGAATCTAATTTAGAAACTATTACCTGCATGGCTCTATCATTGTAGGCTAATCCTATATTACTAACTACTAAGGACTTCAAACATGTCATAATAGAAATGTCCCTACCTAAGAAAGATAACTGCAGAAATTTGATAACAAAATTTCCTAAAAACTCATATATTTGATCTATGATGATGAGCTTTAAGGTAAGACTGCAAAATCACCATAGAAATGATCTGATTGAGTTTTGACCCAAAATGTCCTACTTTCCAAATCTGAAAATAATTGTCCAACTAATTAATAGCTTCTACATCAAATTTATATGAAAAAGTCCATTTGTTAATTGTGTAGTCAAGCTTCAGTGCTGTTGCCTGTTGCTTTTGTTTTCTTTGGTTGACTCATATGAATTGCTGCAAGATTATCATTTCTCGAGAATGATACTTAAAAAGAATCATAGGACAGATGTTATGGGGAGGGAGATTATAATATGGTTATTTCCAGAATAGTTAAAATAAAGGCTCCTATTAGAAACAACTCCTAAATGGTGCATCTCTTTTGAGATGCGCTGTATGCCTGTATGTAAATATTCTTCACCCTTGTTTTTGGAAAGTAGAGAACATATGAATCTGCGTCTTATTATAATATGTTAACTACTTGATTATGCAACATACTAGCTTTTTATATTCCTTGTTGCAAAATGTGATTGTAGTTTGGAACCTCTGTTCTGTTTGGAGTGGAAAAATTAAAAAGCACACTCTTATACATGATACATGAAACCAGTTCATTCTCATCCCCATTCCCTTTTTCTAAAGACTGCTGGAAACAAATGGAATCAAAATACTTTGTCCTAGACTTTGATTTCAAAATCATCAGTAGATAAATTTGTGATGAAGTTCCAAGATGAATCATCACCGCTAAACATAGTTATTAAAACCCGGCCTAGGCCACAAGCCACGTTTTCTCGCTTCGGTGCACCTCCTCGCCACAAAAATGGTGAAGCCACCACCTGGTTTGCCTAAGCCCCTCTTTTCGGAGAGGCGAAAGGCGAGAAAAAGCGTTGCCTTTTCCTGCCAAGGTGATTTTGGAATTCCTTTTATAAAAAAAGTTAAAAGAGTTTTTAGTAAAAAGACCCTTAAATACATTAGGGTTCTTGTGGCCTTGCATGGCCAGACCATGGCCTTTTGTTGCCTAGGCCAATGACTTGTCTCCTTGGCTTCGCCTATCGCTTTAATCTATGCCACTAAATCAGAATTTACAAACTCCTGCAGAGGATAAAAGACAAGCTTTCAAACTTTGTACTCATGCCAAGTATTTTTTTTAACTCCCAAAAAGAGAAGATGCGTGGAGAATGGCTGAATACAGTTGATGCAGTTAACTTGTTTCTCATCATAAAACCTATATGATCTTCAAATATTTTTGCATTACACTTATGCTGTACGACATTTTACGACTTTCATCTTTCTTTTTTTTGATTGCTATAGAAAGTTATTTCAAGATTAATTTGTATTCTTTTCATCCGAAGATGCTTATGATGCAAAAGTATCTTTAGTTTTTGAGTCTCTACTCAACTCAATATCTTTCCGTTTATGTTTTAACTCTGTTTTTTATTTTTTATTTTTTATACATTGAGTTTTGCTTCAAGTAACAGAACAAGCTATTTCAGATAGTTTTATAGTTGTTCTTTTGCTTTTCATCTATAGACAAGAAATCCGCACTGCAACCAGTTCTATGACTTCAGTTCCGAAGCCACTGAAGTTCTTACGTCCTCATTATGGAACTCTACAAGCCCAGTATGAGAAAATGGCGGATTCAGATTTAAAGGTGATAAATATTTGGTTTGCTATTTTGTTCTCTTACTTTTGCATGGTGTACACCTCTTTTGTACAAATTATTGCCATCTAATCCTCCCCCTTCCCACCCCCTTTCTTCTTTAGAAATTGCTTGCAGATATACTTTCAGTTTTGGCCTTGACGATGTCCCCAGAAGGAGAAAGGGTATGCTATACTGTTACACTCGATGGGTTAGGATACAGTTATCAGTTCTTTTTCCAGCGTCATGGTGCTTACCTTTTAATGCTAAGCTTTGTGCGTGTAATATTTGGAACACCTAATGGAATAAGCAAAAAAAGGGAAGTTAATCTAGCTGCAGTTCTGATCCACTTGCTTTATACATTCACCTCTTGTTAAACTGCTTCATTCAGCAGTCACCATATGCTTATCGATCATCCAATTCTAAAATGATGTTCTGATGAACCAATGTGAGTTATTGATGTATTGAAGCTATTTCATGAGCAAGTAATTTGTACTATACCCAGTAGTGTGTATACAAACGGATGAAGAACTATGGTGCTAATTCAGTTTATTTTTCGCTGAAGTTGCGTGGGAAATTCATCTTGGGCTGCGAACTTAGTTTTTGAAAGTTTTAAATTTAGTTGACACCCTTAGAGGACCTCAATATCAATGATCAATTTTATTCATAATGGGATGTCGTATTCATTGAAAATCAATGACTAGGTAATAGGTATTGTGCGACCCCACTATTCCAATTATTATCGGCCTAGATAATAGAAGTGTTTGAATAAATTGGTGTAAGGTTTAAAATGGACAAGGAAAATTGAAACCTCCAGTCCCTTTGAACCTTATTGCGAAAAGCAAAAAGCAACTGATGGTGTCCTTTTTTTTTAAAATCTATTTTTGATTGTTCAAAAAACATTAATATTGTTTGAAATATTAGCTTGATTTAGTTCTTCCAAGCAGACCAAGGAACTCTATCTCAACCTTTTTTTCCTCATACTAATGAAGCCCTAAATATCCTGCCTCATGCAATGTAAGTTTGTTTAGAGATCATTGCGAGGCCGGTCTCTGATATATCTTGTCTGTGTCTCTTGCTAGACATCTTTGTGTTCTTTTGGTTTAGTTTTGACTGAGTGCAGAATGTACTGATTTGCACTTGATTACATTCTTTTGAGAACTTTTCTGTATGAGGTGTAATATCATTTGTCCCAATGCTATTACTTTCAGGAGAGCTTGAAGTACAGATTACTTGGTTCAGATGGTGACATTGGTTCATGGGGACATGAGTACGTTAGGTGAGGATTTGCACTCTGCACTCCTTATATTTTAGTCATTTAAGTTGGTGATTTGTTCGTGCATGATAGTGGGAGTTAGTAACAAAGGTGTTTCATGTTTGCTCTTTTTCCTTCTTCATGATGCTCATTTGTATTGTCAAAATAAGATGTAGCTTGACTACTTAACTGTGGATTCCTTTATTACTAGTTTAGAGGTTTCATGGGCTGTTATCAAGAAACCAGGCTCATTTGTCAAACATCTATTGTCCAACTTGGCAATTCCTAGCATGAAGGATTTATTATCTCATGACATTACTGTTATGGAATAAGTAATAAACAATAACCATATAAGAAACATAGGCACATAGGCACGTTTAGTATTTTGTCATTGAGAACATCTTTTGGGTTTGATTTGATGATTCTTTTGTAGTTTCGAGGGGATGTGTTGTTTTTGAAGATGATCTACAACCTTGTAATAGAGGTTAATCTGAAGTTATTTTGAAATGTGGTGCTTATAAATGCAGGAACTTGGCTGGGGAAATTTCACAAGAGTATGCCAAACGGCAGGTTAGAACTTCTATTGTACGAGTCTCAAGCAATTGCATGCATGCGCCTAGCTTGCAGGAATTTATTTGATTCTTCTAGTTCAGTGTATACCGAGATATTTGGAGCATATAGCACTTGTTAAAATTGATTATGAATTTGGTTGAGTTGGGAAATTACAGAACATTTGGCTCATCTGGATTCTTACGATTTTTTTAAATATATTCTAGAGTGACAACAATACACAGGCTCAACTGGTAAAATAAGCTGTTTTCAATCATTCATGTATTGTTGCTTCCTTTCTTTTTGAGCTGTTTACTTTATTCGTTGTTTGAATGTAGCTAGTGTTGGTTTGCCAGCTTTATTCAAGCTCCAGTTTTCAAATTGATTTATAATTTATGAACCACAACATCAGATAACTCAACTCAAGAAGAAATGAGGATGTTTAACAACTCACATGTTTTTCTCCTTTGTTTTTTTAGAGCTTTGCAATTTTAGTTGTTTCAAGCTTTGATATAGTATGTTGGCACCTTCATTTAATAATATAGCTGCATCATTTTGTGTTTCTGAGGATACAAAATTAGTGATACAAGCATATTCTCGAAAGAGAAAACTGTATAGAACTATGATTAACTTATAACAAACTAGGTTAGAGCATTCACTCAGATTTTCCCTTAATATGGATGAGGACTAAATTGATTATTTCCTGTTTGCATCATATTTTTATCTTTCCTAACAACAATAAAAAGGGCAGCAGAAAAGAGTATCTATTGAAGTTTTCCATGAGATAATCACAGTGTACTATAAAATGAGGAGGCATTTGTCATAGCTTCTGAATATTCCCTGCATGATGTATTTCAGAGTGAAGATGGAGAAATCGATGATCTAATGGACCTTGTGGTGCAAATTGTTGCATTCCATATGAAGGTATGGTTCTCTTTCATTATAATTGACTCTAGGAACTTTGGTTTTATGTTAAAGCACCGTACTACTCGCCCGGATCAGCTGTACTATGGGTCAAAACTGAAGACATCATAATTTACAATCAAGATACCTCCGCAATGGGGTTTTGTCACTTACAGCATTTAGATCGCCTTTTCGTTCATGGCATCTTATCTTTTAATTTCATGTATTTGCAGCATAATGCAGAGCCTGAGGCGGTAGATCTTCTTATGGAGGTATTTAGCCACCCTTTTAGCTTTGATCCTTTGTGTTGCTGCAGGAGAATAATGTAACAGAGAATAGAAGATAAATTTATAGTTTGCCTTTACAATCCAGGTTGAAGACCTTGATCTGTTAGTGGAACATGTGGATGAAGCAAATTATAAAAGGACATGCCTATATCTTACCAGCTCAGCAAAGTAAGTGGATTCGAGACTCTTTTATGGGTTGGTTTCCTTAATCTGTTTGATAAATTTTGGTGGTAAATTGGTGATGGCATGATCCGTCAGTCTTGATGTCATGAGAACACCTGACCGGAGCAATTTACTTCTGCTGATGGGTGTTTCGCCTATACGATATCTGTCTTCAAAACTGTCTCACCTTACAGATAGATGTCTTATATACTTGTTCCCATTCAAGATTGCCTGGATGGATGAGTAATTTGCGTTATATTTATTAAGTTGGTGGTAGCTTATAGGTGCTTGGGAGAGCATGTGGATAGAAATGTGAGTTTACCTTTCATGACAATTTCATTGTTTCTAACATATGCTGAAAAAGGGGAAAAGAGAAGGTGAAAGAAGCCATCTATCATGTCAGTTATTTGAGGATCACTTATTATCCCTAGCTATATGAGGTTCTATATGAATATTCAAACTTGTTATTGACATCAGGGTTATATAATAGGAAAACTTATCATCACTTCAAATAGATTCTCCATTATCTGAAAAACTTGTTCCTTCCAGAATGAGAGGCAAATATACTAACATAATTGTGAGATTAATCCACTGAAAGTGATTCATTATATCTTTATTTTTACTGGGGAAGGCCAATGGTTTCTGTAGTTTGCAATTAGTCAAAGCCCACCTGCAATATTGATAATCAATGCATGTGATTGGCCTTTCGAGAGAACTGGATCATGTACGTTAATGGGTCGCTTCGTTGTTTATCCTTATAATAGATCTCATTATATAGTCAGGAATTTGTTTCTGACTGCAACTGATTGAACATTGGTTGATCTGATTTTTATATATTGCAGGAATCTTTTCTACTTCTCTCTGAATTGTTACATTTATCAACTCATTGTAATTTAAAGTGTTTGGATATAGAACTTTTTAGTATGATTCCTGTGTTTTGGCTATGCTGTTCTGATAAAATAAAGACCCTGTTTGCCTAATTTATAACTTATCTTTTTCCTTGAAAGAGAATTAATAATTCTGTGGTTCTAGTTGTCCTCATGAATTGCTACAGTTGATGCTTCCAACCCTCAGGGTTGTCCATGGGCCAGGCTTGGACGTGTTTGGGCAGATGTCAGTTTCCACGGAAGAGGTTGTACTAACTTCAAGTCAAGCCTGGCCCTTCTTGGGCTTAAAGTTTTAAATCCTGGGCAAGCATACATGACAGGATTATTTGGACATGGTTTTAGGCTTCCTATGCCCCCGGCCTCCAACAAAAAAAAGCATCTATGCTTCATTTAATGAAAAATTAAAATTTATTCTCATCTAAAGTCCTATGGAGTAAGATTTTTTTCTTAAGGTTAAGTGACAACCTCATTGAAGGTAAATGAGATTAGTGTCTTATACGATCAATAATTGATCTTGCAGTCATAGATTTTTAAATCAAATTTGATCCTTAGGTATTGATAATTTTAATGGTACCCTGTATCTCACATGGTATGGGTTGAGTGGGCTTGGCACCCATGCTGATGAATGCTCCTCCCCTGCCAATCCTCCTGCTTTTTATGTTTCTGCTACTTTCTTCATGACTTTTAGTCCTGTGGATATTGTCTGGCCTCTCACTTGGTGCCAAAGAAACATTGTCACTTATGCCCTATGCTGTTCAAATTGGTTGGCAGATGGAACTCATAATAACATGGTCATTTTTTACCGCGATATGTTCTACCTCACCTTCTTCATATACTTAATTACACGATGTGTATGATGTCATTAACCAATTTAATTTCTACATATACAAAACTTCAGATACCTTCCTGGACCCGATGACATGTTAGTTCTGGATATTGCACATTCAATCTATATGAAATTCAAAGAATATCCGAGAGCTCTGCAAATTGCCTTGTATCTCCATAACTTGCAGGTTTGTACTTATTGCGTTTATGAGATGCCTAATTTTCTGGTCTTAAATTAACAATAATTTAGAAGTAGCTTTGTCAGTATATCGTTGTTATGGGATGTTGATATGTAAATATTCTTGGTTATGAAATCAAGATCCCAAATATAATATACATGCCTTGTCTATTGGACAAAACTATAACAGATTTCTACTCTGAATTTGATTTCTGGTATTCTTTGGCAGTATGTAAAAGAACTTTTCCAAACTTGCCGTGATCATCTCACAAGGCAGCAATTCTCCTTTATCCTGGCTCGCCACGTAAGTCATCTGGAATTTTGCTTTTCGTATTCAGTTACGCGGCTCCTCATGTTTTTTTCTTCTATCCTTCGTCCCCTTCTGAATTTTGCCGTTGGTGGGGTTGTTGTTTCTGTCAAAGTGGGTGTGTGGGTTGAGCATAACCTCATTTTTGTCGGTTTTAAACGACTGGTTTGGATTAGACAGTACATGAGGGCTCTTCTGATAAAAGACTATATGGCTAAAGCATATCTTGTACCTCAAAAATCTTAGCCATTCTTTCTAACAATCTGTGATGGGTTTCATCACATAAATGAATCTAAAGGTCTGAGGAAATGCAGAATGGTAACTGCTGTGCTCTTTACCATGTTATGCTTTTGTACAGGTACATTGGAGGTTGAGAATTAGCAGTGTTGTGTTTTTTCCATAGTGATATTCTATTTTGGCAGTATATAGTTATAAGTCCATTAGATTGACTATGTGATGTCGGATGTAGCATGGTCATACTATTTTTAATTTATTAAACCGTGGTCCAACTTGTGCGAGTTGTTTATCGTGTTCCTGATAAAAATACTGTCCTTCAGATTCTATAATGTACTCAGATACTATAGTTTGTGCTGCAAAACTTATAACTCAAATTTAATCTGGTACTAGTGATTTTTTAGGAGACTGACCACTGCTTGCAGTGTCGGGATTTTTTTTAGTCCCATCTGAATTTTGGTGTCTTTTTAGATTACAATCCGCTTATGGCCTTTTTCATATACAGGGCGTTACTTTCGAGCTTTGTGAAGACTCGATCAGGGAAGATGAAGAAAGGGAGGCTATGCAAGAACTCATCAATAATGCTAAGTTGAGTGAAGGCTATCTTACACTTGCCCGTGATATTGAAGTTATGGAGCCCAAATCTCCTGAGGATATTTACAAGGTTTGGTTCCCTGACATTTCCTACTGTTTCTGAAGAGCTTCGAATTTCTCTGCTTTCATGGATAAGCTTTCTGACAACTGGTGTTATTGGCTGTTATTATGAACTGATTTATTTACTTATAGTGTTCCTTTTCCCACCTTCCCAACCTCCAAACAATGCTAATGGTATAATGCAATTTGTCAGGCTCATCTACTTGATGGTCGTGGTAGTGGTGGGGGAACGGTTGATTCTGCCAGGCAAAACTTGGCAGCTACATTTGTCAATGCATTTGTAAATGCTGGTTTTGGTCAGGTTTGTATAACCATATTGGGGTTTATTGCAAATTGAAAAATCAGGTATCCCCTTTATCTTTACTCTATGAGGTGTCATTTTTGCTTTTGCAGGATAAGTTGATGACGGTTCAATCTGAAGCAGCCAGTGGTGGTTCTTCCACAAGCTGGCTCTTCAAAAATAAGGAACATGGAAAGGCCAGTGCTGCAGCAAGTCTGGTGCGTGCCAGTGCTGTTTGTTTCATATCTTTATAGATGCTTTGTCATGTGGCTTGATAATCATTGTGTACTAAGTACTGTAGGGTATGATTCTGCTTTGGGATGTTGATTCTGGACTTGCTCAACTTGACAAATATTTCCATAGCACTGACACGCATGTCATTGCTGGCGCATTACTAGGAGTTGGGATTGTAAACTGCAATGTCCAGAATGAGTGTGATCCTGTAAGACAAATTTTCTACCCCTCATCCAAAATATTCGCATGCTAAAACCACACAACAAATAAAAACATGTATATATTTCTCTTTGTATTCACTTGGAATTAGTCAAATTATAATATATGCCTGACTTGGTGTTTTCCTGACATCTGAAGTTATTTGTTTTCTCAGGCATTAGCTCTTCTGGCAGAATATGTAGATAAAGAAGATACTTCAATTAAAATAGGTGCAATAATGGGCTTAGGTCTTGCATATGCAGGTTCCAGGGAGGTGCAAGTGAGTTTCTTCTGTGTCACCAGTCAATTGATTTGGTGTTCTGCATAAATACCTCTCATTATTTCAATTGTTGGAAAATGCTTTTGAACATTCCTTCTGTGATGTATCTGCAGTGGCCTAGATCTGACTGTCTTTGTCGTATTCTCAGGTTCGCAGTTTATTAATGCCCATTCTTGCAGATGGGAAGTCACCTTTAGATGTGATCGCATTTACTGCAGTCTCTCTGGGCTTGGTATATGTGGGTTCCTGTAATGAAGATGTCGCCCAAGCAATCATATTTGCATTGATGGATCGAAGTGAGTCAGAATTGGCGGATCCCCTGGCTCGTTTCTTGTCTCTGGGTCTTGGTCTGCTTTATCTTGGGAAGCAGGTAGCTATGGTCATTTCACAATATGCATTAAGCAATTAGCTATTTCCTATATCGATTAGGGTTCAAAGTTATTATAAGGTTAATCAGCATTAGCATGAATCCTCAGAAAGATGCCAAAGCATTAATCTGTAGACATGTGCTCCAGCTATATTGTTGATATTTCATCTCAATCTGTGACAGGAAAGTGTGGAAGCTACAGCGGAGGTTTCGAAGACATTTAATGAGAAAATTAGAAAACATTGCGACATGACCCTGCTATCTTGTGCATATGCAGGAACAGGGAATGTTCTAAAGGTTACAAAACCCTTGAAGTTTTAGCTTCAACATTGTCCTGTGTCAATTCGTTGCTAATTGCCTTTACCTGTTACAGGTACAACACTTCCTTGGTCAGTGTGCGCAACATCTTGAGAAGGGTGAAGCATATCAGGGACCTGCTGTTCTTGGAATTGCTATGGTAGCTATGGCTGAGGAACTTGGGCTTGAGATGGCCATTCGTTCGTTGGAGCATCTTTTGCAGTATGGTGAACAGAACATTAGAAAGGCTGTTCCATTGGCCCTTGGTCTCCTTTGCATATCAAACCCAAAGGTAATCTGTTCACTGATGTGTGCGGTCTTACTTATTTTATGTAACATAGAGGATATAAAGACCTCAAGTTTTTTGTCACGTTTCTCTTCAAGAAGTGGGTCTTCTTGTTCAACAGTAGGAATTGCAAATGTTTTATAGGTTTTCTAGACCAGTTTTGTAAAGGAAACATCAACAGTACTGATAGCTGATAATTTGTGTGGTGTGGCATGGCTTGTCGACAAGCAATTGGACATGTTACCCTTTTGAAAGTTGGCAAAAAACATGATTCTGCTATTAGACACACAAACTTCTCACTAATTTATTATTTTTAGAAATTGCTGTTGGACACAAACTACATTCTTGTTAAAATATAATTTTTATTAGTGAAATTTCTGAAAAGAGTTCTATGTATTTTGAGATTCAATTTTATTCCAAAATGCTTGGGAAAGTGCTCAATTTACCTAACCTGTTTTAATGTCGCACCTTAATTTACTTGTTTGGTTGATTGGTGATCTGAACAGGTCAATGTTATGGACACATTAAGCAGGCTCAGTCATGATGCAGACTCAGAAGTTGCAATGGTATGATATAGTAGCAAGTTTTGTTCCCCCCCCCCCACCCGGTTCGAATTGTTGTTCAGGTGATTATTGCTTGTGGAGGTGGACTATTTGTTAATTTATGTAATGCAATTTGAAATGCACAGGCTGCCATCATTTCATTGGGTTTGATTGGTGCTGGAACCAACAATGCCAGAATAGCTGGAATGCTTCGGAATCTTTCGAGCTATTATTACAAAGATGCCAGCCTTCTTTTTTGTGTATGGGTTCAAACCATTTGCACAATGATGTGACTTTCATGAACATTCAAATGTTGGAATATTTATAGTAGAAGCTAAAACGTGTTTGCAAATTTGCAGGTGCGGATTGCTCAAGGTCTTGTCCATATGGGAAAAGGATTGTTGACACTTTCTCCATATCATTCTGAACGTTTCCTGTTGTCCCCGTAAGTTATCTAGTAAAAGTCCACTTTGCACATATTGCCAATTGTGACTTTGATTGTTCCTAAAGCCTGGAATAGGCACAGCTCATGTGCTTGCTATAAATGAAAAGGACGCTTGCTGGGTCATACATGGTTATACCTTTTTTTTTTGGACATCATACATGGTTATACTTGGAAGGATATCTTAGCTTGTTTTTAAGCTGCTTTATGTGTGAAATTATCACATGATGGTAATATTGGGGCAGTTATTCCTGCTGTGATGTAGTTAGAGAAATGATGCTTTTTTCCTATATTTGAAATTATCCAAAGACATGGTTAGGTATGTGTCGCCATGAGACTTCCTTTTGTATTTTATGTTGGAGTGTACTGTTTGATTTTAAAATGCTTTGTTATTTCTTCTAATTTACTACGGCATCATGTGCAATCTTGATCCCATTTTCCACCTTCCAGGACCTCACTTGCTGGACTTGTGATTATGCTGCATGCATGTCTTGATATGAAAGCTATCATCTTGGGGAAATATCATTATGTTCTATACTTCCTTACTCTGGCCATGCAGGTGCGTTGAATTATGTCATTTTCCAACATTTCCTCATTCGAGTGACATTCCCGTTCTTTATGGTTCTGTTTTTCACTCCAGTTTTTGTTTTCTTGCATTCGAAAAGCTGTCCCTGCTAACAAAAATGTCTCTCTACAGCCAAGGATGCTGTTGACAGTGGATGAAAACCTGAAACCTCTGTCAGTACCTGTTCGTGTGGGGCAAGCTGTTGATGTCGTTGGTCAAGCGGGTCGGCCCAAGACCATAACGGGTTTCCAGACCCACTCGACTCCAGTTCTTTTGTCTGCTGGTGATAGAGCAGAGCTTGCAACCGAAAAGTAAGACATGTTTTTAAGGTTAATTATAAAAGATACAATTGAGGTTTTATCTATCTTTCAAAATTACAAATACCCCCTTGAGATTAGTTTCTGTATTACATCTTGCACCCTTAGTAGGGTATTTGTTAGGATAATATAAATCTCAAGGGGTGTTTGTAATTTTGAATGATAATTGGATTTTTTCGTAATTAGGCCGAAACTCGATGGTAGTAATCAGTTCTCTATTCTTTGTGTAATGGTTCTGTTCATTTTCCCAAACACAAAATTGCACACTAATGTTTCATTTACTTTGCAGATATATTCCTTTATCGCCCATTCTTGAGGGATTTGTCATCTTAAAAGAGAATCCAGAGTACAAAGAAGAGAATTGATGCTGATTAGGTTTGCTTACGAACGGAGCCTTACATACAATCCCAATTCGGTTCTGCAATTTATCTTCTCGAATCGAAAGCTTAACTAAACCAGAACCACACCTGAGTGGCATGGATGACTATGGAAGCGGATGGACGTATATTTGTTTGAGATTCATCCATTTTGGCCGCTGGACAGGCAATGTTTATTATGACTCTGTTCGAACCGGTAGAAATGGGATTCATAAGCATACGCTGTCTTAAATTTTTTTACTTAGTTATCGACAGATTATATGTTTGGTCGCGTATATTTCTTTTGTCAATCCCATCCATCTCACGAAGTAGTGCATGCACTTTTGCTCCAAGAAAGAGAGCATTATGCTTTTTACATGATTGAAATGCATTAGTTTTATGGTTGAGTTTGTTGTCAAGGTTGGATTTTGTAATGGAGTCCAATTGAGGCCTTAAATTTTGTGCAAGTACCCACTGGCGATGCTAAAACAATCAATTTATGCATTTTTAACTTTATAATTACAGCAGAGTAGCATCCCCATCACAGTAAAATAAATCTACAATGTTCTAAAATTAAGGGTTATATTACAAAAATTTCTCTTGATAACATAATTATAAATAAATATTTAGTTACATTTTTAAAACTACAGATATCCGTCGAGGTATTATAAATAAGCTTGAGGTTTGTGTTTGTTTTGCAAATGGAAGGTGCAAAGGTTAAACACGAACAAGTGTTGATGGGGTGAGGGTAGGTTTCGTGATTACCGATTATCCATAGAACTAATTTTATTAACTTATTAGAAATTAAAGCCAAGATGCATCATGCATATATTCTAAAATGCCTAAAATTTATTGATTGGACACATGAGAAACGATTGTTTTCTCGCAAGGAATTGTATTTTCACAAGGGCAGATTCGAGGGTGTTAACCAAATTGAAGACGATATTATTTTATTTGCCAGCAACCTTCATTGTACAAGAATAATTACCAGAACACGATTAGGGAGATCTGGTTAGTAAATTACGGTGGAAGAAATTTGGTATTCAATATCTTTAGGTATATTTGGAATTTTTCAACAAATATAGTGCAAATCAGCAAGAAAAAACTGAAAACAATTGATATATGACACATAGAATTACTTGGGGAGCTAAAATATGATTATTTGATAATTTTAAATAATTTGTATTTATTTTGAATTATATAACAAATCATATTACAAGTATAAGTATTATTTAATTTAAATAATTATTGCAAAATAACTAGTTAAGAATAACTGTCTGTTAGAATTTTTTTTATTAATATTATATTTCATTATCTCCAAAAATAGGCCAAGTATATACAATTAATATTTATAGAAGGGAATTTCCTAATTTTTTTTCACAATTCTTTTTAAAACAGTTTATAATTTAGTTGCAGTTTATGTCTGGCAAAATTTTTTTTTTCGTCCTTTAAGTCGGACTGCTCGGATATTTCGTCCTTTATTTTTCTCGATTTTGATTTTGGTCCTTTTTCTGATATAAGTTCGGATTTTTAGTCCTCCTACCGCCTGCAGCAGGTAACTCTTACCGGTTGAGCTGAGGTGGAATTTATTTTTTAACAAAACATTAAAATTCATTTTTTTTTGCTGATGTGGATAATTGACTAGGAAATTTTTTGGAGGGAAACAAAACCATGCTTGTGGCACGTGACCTAGCAGTCAAAGAATAAGTCAATTATATCACACTTTACTCTCTAAAACCCTAAACCCTTGATCTTCCAAAAATCCCCAAACTATAACATCATCCATCAATCATCTGGAGCAAATTTTTGAAAGAAATCAAAACAAAAACTGAAATAATTCGTTGAGCTCGTCGACATGAAGCCTAGAGATTCCTAAAAATTTTGATTCACAAATCCCGACAATGGTGAGTTTTTATTTGTGTTTTTTTTTTTTTCTCTTTTAGAATATGAATCTTCTTCTTCCCCAACAAGCTCACTTTTTTTATGCTTATTTGTGTTAATGAGTACATGCTAAGATATCTTATTATTTTTAAACAAAAAGTTGAGTGGGAGACTTTAAATGTTGGGCACGATTGTTTGTCTGATTATTGCAATGATGATTCATGTTGTTGGTTGTTTTGTTTATTATGGTGGTGGTCTACCATTAATTATTTTTTATTAATTTAGTTGGTATATTTACTTTGTGTATTTTTTTTTTTTTTTATCGGAAGGAGATTTTAATTTGAATGACTATGTTGAATGGGGTATAAATCATGGTGATGTTGATGGTTTATTTGATGATGTTATTGAGGAGGGAAATATGTTGGGTCGAGGGTGATAGAGAAGGGGCACATGAAGTTGATAAAGAGACTCAGAGTCTTGAGGATAGTGAATATAAATTAGGTTCTGATAGTGAAGGTGTAGATGATGACACATTATACCATGAGAATATAGATTTAGATGCTGAGTGGGTAGACAATCTAAGTGAGAATGATGGGCATAACCAAGGGCAGGATGATGAGTGTGGGGAGGTTGATGTCTTTGAAAGTGGAGATGACTATGCTAGTGGTAAAGACAGTGATGGAGAATTTGATGGGCAACATGCACCGGTTTTTAACACTTTGTCGGTATATATGATCCTATCTTTGAATTAGATATGGTCTTTAGCAACAAGCATGAGATCAGAATGGCAGTGCATTCACATGCAATAAAGCAAAAAAGAAACATCAAAATCACCAAAAATGACAAGACAAGATTGCATGCAAAATGTGAAAATAGTGATTGTCAATGGAAACTTCATGCAATCAAACCTAAGAATGAAATAACATTTAAGATTAGGGAGTATTATCCTACTCACACATGTCCCCAAGCTTTCAATGTTAAAAATATGAAGTCTAATTGGTTGAGTGGGAAATACCTCCACAAGTTTAAGTCTGATCCTAATAGGAATGTTAGAGGTTTTAGGGTTGATGTGATGGAGGAAATGAGGTGCAATGTAACACATTATCAGGCATACAGGGCAAAACGATTGGCATTGGAACAATTAGAAGGTGATTCAACTGTGCAATATGCTTTACTGTGGGATTATGTTGAAGAAATAAAAAGAACAAATCCAGGGTCCACTGTCATTATAGGAACAGATCAGAGTGATGGGGAGAACAGATTTGACAGAATGTATGTGTGTTTCCATGCCTTGAAGATGGGGTTTATTAATGGATGTAGACCTTTGGTTGGGGTAGATGGTTGCCATCTAAAAGGGCCTCATGGGGGAGTACTTTTAACAGTTGTTGGCCTTGATCCTAATAATAATATTTTTCCAATTGCATATGCTGTTGTCAATAAAGAAAATAGGGATACCTGGGACTGGTTTTTAACACTTTTCAATCTTGATATGCACATTAAAAATGACTATGAGTGGACCTTTATGTCTGATAAACAAAAAGGTTTAATACAAGCTTTCCAAGAGGTATTTCCTAATGCTAAACATAGGTTTTGTGTAAGGCACATGCATAACAATTTCAAAAATGCTGGGTTTAGGGGTCAAGCTTATAAAATCGCAGTCTGGAGAGCAAATAAGGCCACAAATCAAGTAATGACTTTATGAGGAGAATGAGTGATCTGAGGGGGATGGATCAGAAGGCATATGAATGGTTCAATGATAAACCCCCACATCAGTGGAGTAAGTCACACTTTTCTTGCCATCCTAGGTCTGACATGTTACTAAACAACTTATGTGAAACCTTCAACAGTAACATTTTAGAGGCTAGGGGGAAGCCTATTCTATCTATGATGGAGTGGCTACAAGAGTATATGATGAGAAGAATGCAAGAAAACAGAGACAGATGCAAAAAAAATGGAAGTCAAAATTGTGTCCTAGGATCAAAAAAATACTTGAAAATAATGTAGAAAAGTGTGTTGAATGTATGGCTGTTAAAGCTGATGATAATCATTATCAAATAAATTGCAATGATGGTAACAAGGGAAAATAAGATTTTTAGTCATGTAAGTTCGACCTTTTGGAGAATTGGTCCTCTAAATTGTCACATTCATTTTTTAGTCCTTTAACTTTCACATTTCTAGTTATTCAGTCCTTTAACTTAACAATTTTATTTTTGGTCCTAAAACTTAACATATTTCAGAAATTTGATCCTATAACTTAATATATTTTAGAAATTTAGTCCTATAACTTAGCAATAGTTAAATTTAACTATTTTATAGGACCAAATATAAAATAATTAAATTTCAATGTTTGGAAACTAATTAAATTATAAAAATAATTAAAATTAAATTAATTTGATTAATAAAAAGTTTGAATAAATAGAAATTTCTAAAATAATTAATGAATTCTAGGAAAATTAAAATAATTACATCAAATTAGTAACTTAAGAATAATTTGTCATATTTATGCAATTAACCTTTGGTGAGGATAATTATCTCCAAGAAATGTAACTGTAGACTAGTGTACAAGATGCATTATAGGAATAACCTTTTAATAAATTAATTAAATTTAACTATTGTTAAGTTATATTACTAAATTCCCCTAAAAAAGGTTACATGGTCAAATTTCTAAAATATGTTAAGTTATAGGGCCAAATTTCTGAAATATGTTACATTATAGGACCAAAAATAAAATTGTTAAGTTAAAGGGCTGAATATCTAGAAATTTGAAAGTTAAAGGACTAAAAAATGAATGTGACAATTTAGAGGACTAATTCTAAAACATGTCCAACTTACAGGACTAAAAATCTTATTTTCCCTGGTAACAAATATAGTGTGGATTTGGAGAAAATGACTTGTGGTTGTAGGAAATGGGATTTAACTGGAATCCCATGTAAGCATGTTGTATGTGCCATCATAAGCCAGGGGTGGAATCTTGAAAATTATACCGATAGTTGCTACTTTGTGGAAACTTATCATAAGGTATATGAGCCAGTGATTATGCCCATAAATGGTAGAAATGAGTGGCCAAAATCAGATTTTATTCCTATACAACCACCAAACTTTGGACGACCTGCTGGTAGGCCTACTAAGGTAAGAAGAAGAGAACCCCGACGAGTTGGTTGGTTCAGGAAGCGAGAAAAAAGGAGTAGGGGCATGCCAAAGCAAAAAAATCCATACAAAATTAGAAGACAACATAGTACATTAACATGTAAAAAATGTGGTGGAGATGGACACAATAAAAGGTATTGTCCTAGCATTAGTGAAGCAAAAAATGCAAGCCAAGGTGAAGAGTGCAGTCAAATTACACAAGCTGAATTGTCCCAAAGACCCACAAAATTACAGGTATTTGATGGCTCGGAAGCTACTCCTAAAAACGGCCTAGGCAAGTGCACCTATCGTTTATAGCAAAGCTAAGCGAGTATCGAGTGTCATTCCCACGAGGACTATGATTACTAGTAATTACCGTCTTTTTATTATCTAGCCTACAAATTCGTCAAATAGTTTGTTGCAAAATAAAAATAAAACAAAAGAAAATAAAAGTGGAAGAGGCAACTAAGAACACGAAAGATATCAGATACACTCGGATTGAAAGATGTTGGATATAAATGTGCTTGAATGTGAATCCCTCTAGAACGTCTTTGTGATTTTACCAAAATAAATACAACCATAACCCTTAAGTTTTAACCATCCCTTAACATATTTTCATGCTTCATGGACCGTAGGCATTCCTAAATTAAGTTAAACCCTTTCTCAAGGCGAAAAACTCCTAACCTCAAGTTGATTAACTGAAATCTCTTTCTAGTTAAAACCCCCAAGATTGCATTAACGATTTGTGAATTCCCATATTAGGTTTGACCCTAATCCGGAAGATTTATGTCGTCCTATATCTAGGATTGCATGCAACTCCTTTCACTTATGTTGGTTCTATTTCACCATGAATCTCTCAATTTCCCTGAAAAATAAACTTCAAATCAATATTGCGCATATACCAATTCGAATAAACAAGCATAACATAAGTGACTCGCATAAAAACATAAGAAAATATATTAAAACATTCAAACCAATGATCACAAATAAGTTCTAGGGTTCATCACATTCAAACACTAGCGATTTAACTCATGATGGATTTGAGAATGAAAACAACAATTAAACAAGAAGTTTCTTTCAAATCAACATGAATACTTGAAGTCAAAACTTCCAAAACCAACATAAGACTCCCCTGTTGGAAGTATGATGATGAAGTGGTGGAGTTCATCTTCTTCTTCGAGCGATCTTCAATCCTTGTGCCTTAGCGCCTCTCCATGGTGATCCAAGCCTTCTAACTCTCTTCCTCACTACAATATAAGTTTCTCCTCTCCAAAATATGAACTTTCATCCCTATAATCTGATTTCTATGTATATCAATGAATGAATATTACATGAATGATTTTCCAACTCAAACTCTTGGCTTTTATAAGCACCATCTTGTGAAATACCATATTAACAAATGCCCCATTTCCATGCTTGTTAGTTGAATCATTGTGTGCACATTCATGGTTGAGTTGGTTGAATCATTGTATACACATGATGATTGAGGGAATATGGGGACATGTTGCAGCAAAATTGGGTGTTAAAGGTGTATAAAAGTGGTCAAAAGGCTTGGTAGGTGAGTTTTTCATAATTTTCGCATGGAAAAGTTGCAAAGGGTCCTGGACACGCCAGTGTCGGCAAAGACGGCCAGCCGTCTTTGCACAAAAAAAACTGAAAATGGGCCTGACATGGCCGTGTTGTACAACACGGCCAGGCCGTGTTGTATGTAGGGATGGAAATAGACCAGGCTACCCGACAGGGGCCTACGGCCTGGCCTACTTATGGCCTGGCCCGGCCTGGCTCGTTTAATAAATAGGTCAGGCCAAGGCCTTTTCACAAGCCTATTTAATTTAATAGGCCAGGCCCATGCTATAAAAAAGGCCTCTGAGGCCTTATAGGCCGGCCTGTTTATTATGTACAAGTATAAAAATATAATATAAATTATTTATTAGTGTGGACTTGAGTCAACTATTAACCCTAATTCTCTCATTCCCTTCCTCTATTACTTTTCATTTCACACGCAGCCACCCTCAGTTTTCAGTTTCTCACCAACTATATCCTCCAGTCATTTTCTCAATTTATTCTCACTCGCTCCATCTAAGAAAATTCACATTTAGGCTCCCTCTTGTTGGGCGAAAGAAGAAGACCAGTCTGATTCAGAATAATAGTGCACCGTACTACTGAACTGAGGTATTCATCCCTCACCTCTTACTTTTCAATTGTGTTTTCTTTTATTTAATTCCCATGAAAAACTTGATAATGACAATTGAGAAGGACAACGAATGAGGCTTCAACTTTGTGGATTAGGGGAATAGGTTTGTTCCATTCATTTTATAATCAACAAAAATAGGCCCAACTTTAACCACTAGTTAACCATTGCAGAATTTTGTGTTCAAATAAAATAATAACTTTACCTAATCATCTTTTCATTTGGTTTTCAAAGATCTATTCCCATTACCCACGTACAGAATTAATGGATATGCTTGTAATAATTATAATTATTGTTCTTAATTTTTAAATGTAAGCATATGCACAGATAAGTTTATTTTATTTTATTTTAATTTCATATAAAGGTTATTTTACTCAAAGTTTATTAATAAAAGAGATATGAATGTTTATCCTAAAAACTGTTATTAAAACAAGGTAACACATCTAGGATTTTGTATGTGTTACAATTTTTGTAGTTTCTTAACATTTTGTTGAATTTGGTGTGAATCTTACTGTTAAGAATCTTGTTTTTTTAATCTTTATTTTTATGATGAAAATACGTCTTCTCATTTCAATCGCGCAGGTGTAACTATGTCTTCTCAATTTGAGGATTGTGAAATATTTTCATCTACTCTTCCTCATGAGCCTAGTGAGGTAGAAAGATGTAGAGTTAATAATGAAAACGATGAACACCAAATTCAAAATGATCATGTCATTAAGAGGAAGAGACGGAAAAAATCAGATGTTTGGAATGATTTTGATGAAGTTGAAATCCCTAAAGTAGGATTGAAAGCTATTTGCAAGTATTGTAAAGATAGATTTGCCACTGGTGGAACCGGGGCTAGCACTAGTCATCTAAGGAGACATTCATCTACTTGCATACAACGAAAGCTACATATGGATGCGTCGAAGAAGCAACTCACCATTCCATTCAAGCCTTCAAATTCTATTGTTAATCCTTTTCTGGAACCTGGTGTTAGGTATTCTAATGAAAGGATGAGAGAGATAATTGCTACTTCAATCATGGTGCACGAGTATCCTTTTAGCATTGTTGAGGACCAAGTTTGGATGTGGAGCTTTCAATATGCTAATCCGGAGTTCGAGAAAGTCTCACGTAAAACAGCAAGAAGTGATTGTTTAGCAATATATGAGGCAGAGAAGAAGAATTTGAAGGCAGTGTTGAAAAATGTGAGCAAAATTAGTTTGACTACAGACATGTGGAAATCAAGTCACCAAGTAGCTGAATACATGGTTATCACTGGCCATTTCATTGATATGAACTGGAAACTTCAAAAAAGAGTTCTGAGCTTTGTAATAGTACCTGCTCCTAGACGTGGAATTGATGTGGCAGATGCAATTTTTAAGTGTTTGAAGGCTTGGGGGATCGAGAACAAAGTATTTTCCGTTACAGTTGATAATGCTTCTTACAATGACTCCTGCTTAAGGACTCTCAAGGACAACTTATCACTTAGTAGTAAGTTACTTCTTGCTGGTACATTGTTTCATGTAAGATGTTGTGCTCATATATTAAACTTGTTGGTTCAAGATGGCCTTAGTAAGATAAAAAATATCATTTATAATGTTCGTGAGACTGTCAAATATATTAATCAAAATGATTCACGGTTGAAGACTTTTAATGATATTTTAGAACAAAAGAATATGAAAGTAACAAAGCTCATTGTTGATTGTCCAACAAGATGGAACTCTACATTTTATATGCTTTCTACTGCTATGAAGTTCCAGATTGCATTTCCAGCTTATAAGAAAAGGGAGCCACATTATGATTATTTGCCATCAGATAAGGATTGGCAAAAGGTCAAGAAAGTTTGCCAGCTTCTAGAAGTGTTCAATCTTGCCACTCGTGTCGCTTTCGGTAAAGTGAGTATCCTCTCGCTAATTTGTATCTTCCCAAGTTTGGAGGGTGAAACAAGAAATTGATAAAGCATCATATGATGATGATGAATTTATTAGAAACATGGCGGTTCAAATGAAAGCAAAGTTTGATAAATATTGGGGACAATGCAATCTTTTGATGGCTATTGCTAGTGTTTTGGATCCTCGATGCAAATTTCATGTTGTTAACATATGCTTTCCATTGATATATAAACCGGAAAGTGTGGCTAAAGAGAATGTGGATAAGGTGATGACTTCATTACAACAATTGTATGATGAATATGTTGAATTGATGAATGAAGAGGCAACCATTAATGTTAGTGGTGAAAGGGATACTAGGGGCAGTAACTCCTCATCTTCACATGTGTCTGACTCTATAGTAAGTGGATTTGACCAAATCATGAGCATTGTTCGTGAAAAAGAAGCGATTCCCCCATTGAAATCGGAATTAGTAACTTACCTTGAGGAGAGTGTATATATTCCTGATGTGGGTTCTTCTTCTTTTCAAGCATTAGAATGGTGGAAAAACAATAGCATAAAGTTTAAGGTTTTATCAAAGATGGCTGCAGATATATTAGCTATTCCGATTTCAACAGTTGCATCTGAGTCCACTTTTAGTGTTGGAGGAAGAGTTATTGATGATTATCGTTCCAATCTGAATGAAGATTCTATTGAGGCACTCATTTGTGGTGGGGATTGGCTTCGTAACAAATATGGTTTAAAGAGAAAAATGGTAAAATTTTTATTTATTAAATTATGCACTTTGTCATAATTTTTAGAGTTATATATATCTAATATTAAAATTGTTTTTCTTATTTTCAAGGGTTTTGATAAAGAGCAGGAGACACCTTGAAGAGTTGGAGAGCATGCATGAGCTATGTTGAGCTTTGTTTTACTTTTTGTGATTTCATAGAGTTTATGGTTGATGAGATAATGGGTGTAGTAAGGACTTTGTTGTATGAACCTAATGATCTCATTTAATTAACTGATTTCTAATTTACTTGATATATTGATGAAGTCATGAAGTTTGGAGAAACATTTTACATTCTCCAAGTCAGTAGATGAATTTCATATTATATGTTTGTAGGCTTTTAGCGGGCTTTTAATATGCTTAGACCAGGCTTATTTATAAAATAGGCCAGGCCTAGGCCCAAAAAAAAGCCTATTATGTGTAACAGGCCAGGCTTAGGCCTAAGATATCGAATCGTGCCTAGCCGCTTCAAAGAAAAGCCTAACCCGCCTGGCCTATTTCCATCCCTAGTTGTATGACACGGCCGTGTTGTACGACACGGCCAGGCAAAGTGTTCGGATCAAGCTTTTCGCAAAAATTCGATTTTTAGCTCCCGGAGAACACGGCCGTGTTGCCGACACCCCCGCCCGTGTTGGACCAAAAAGGCCCCGAAATGACGCGTTTTGCTTGGAATATCGAGCGTTTTTGCATCCTTAAACTCCCCGGCATGTTTTGACATGAATCCATGGTCCGAAATTCACCAAAATTAGCCCCGAATGGTCAACCTACACCAATAAAAGCACCCCACAGTAGTATAAACAATGTACAATCAAAAACTAATGAAATTAACAACAAAATAACTCAATTTCTACTCAAATACATACATAAAAACATGCATAAAAATACACTTATCAGTATTATAACAGTTTATAACTTGATATGTGTTTTTACTATTTTAATTCAATCTTTGATGTTGATTTAAATTTACTTTCATAGGTGAGGAGGAAGAACACATGTGCTACTACCAACCAAGAACGAAGAACTTCATTGAAAGGAAAAACAAATGTATCTCAGACAATATTTAGCACCCCTACTGAACAGGTGAATGAAGCTATACCAAGAACCATGTTCTTCTTTAGTAATATTTTTTTGGCAATATTAACAATTTTAATTAATATTTTGAACAAGTGAATGAAGCTATATCAGACCCTTTTGAAAGGCCACTTAGAGCTGCACCAGGAATGTATGATCAACTCCAGATGCAACAAGAGAAGGTCCCCAGCTCTAGCCAAAAAAATGTAAAATGAGGCAGGAAGTATGTGCCACTTTCCAACTTAGCAGCAACATTATTGGGAAAGAATGATTCACCTGGGGAGTCAACAGACAATGGGAAGAAACCAATATAGTGATTCTGAGATGTTTACATTTTTTTTTAGATGGTTAAAACAATGTCTAAACTTCAAATCATTTTGTATGACTTCAAGTTGGATGTTAGGCATATGTTATGACATTCTGACTTTATTTTGGACAAATTTGTTCTCATTTTTACTTTCAGTGAATTTTAGATATGGTTTCAATTTGGTTCATTTTGTTTTTATTTTGACCATATTATTATTCAGAAAGATATGTAACAGGTAAATGCACCCATAAAATACATCAAAAATACAAAATTGAACTTATTAGTAGAGGGAGATTGTATATTAGAAAATTCACCAAATACAAAATACAATCTTACTGGTTCATTTTGGTTTTATTTTGACCATATTATTATTTCCCTCCATTTTGCCATGTATGGTTTTGTTTCCCTCCAAAAATATCATAGTCAATGGTCCACATCAGCAAAAAAAATGATTTTTGATGTTTTGTTAAAAAAGAAATTCCACCTCAGCTCAACCAGTAAGAGCTACCTGCTGCAAACGGTAGGAGGACTAAAAGTCCGAACTTATACCAGAAAAAGGACCAAAATCAAAATCGAGAGAAATAAAGGACGAAATATCCGAGCAGTCCGACTTAAAGGACGAAATTTTTTTTTTTGCCGTTTATGTCTTTCCACCTGGTCTGGGTTTTAGTTTCTCTAGGGTTTTAAGCTCTCACTTCTCATACCCAAATTTCGCACGAACAAATTCACGCAATGAAGGTGAAGGTGATTTCTCGCTCTACGGATGAGTTCACTCGAGAACGAAGCCAGGACCTTCAGGTATTCTCTTTCTCAACGCGTTTTTGCCTAAACCTCAACTCCCCTTTTTTTTTTTTTTCTTTTTCCATTTTTTGGGATGAGAATTGAGATTTATGGATTTTTGCAGAGAGTTTTTCGTAATTTCGACCCTAATCTTCGATCCCAAGAGAAATCTGTCGAGTATGTTCGCGCTCTTAATGCAGCTAAATTAGATAAGGTACCACTATCTCCATAAATTTGAAGTTATAATTTTAGGTTCTGTATGCATTTATCATTTTTCAGCTACGGTTTGAGGATCAATTTAGAAAATTAATGAAACTGTTACTTTTGTTTTTTTTTTTTTTGTATTCAAAGATTTTTGCGCGGCCATTTGTTGGGGCAATGGATGGGCACATTGATGCAGTCTCCTGTATGGCTAAGAACCCAAATCATTTGAAGGGAATATTTTCAGGTTCTATGGATGGAGGTATGCTCCTTTTTCATTCTTTCTTTGAATTAGCTTTAGAACTTGGAGATTTTCGTTGTTTGGTCTTGGTATTGATTTTAAGGAAATCACTTGATTGATTTCTCAACATGGCAAATTGTATTTGAGCAAACAATGATTTTTGCCAAATAATAATAGGGTTTTGGATGAGTTTCTGGCATTTAATGAAGCATCTGAAGACTAAAACTTGTCTATTCCTCTCTCTCTTGCAGATATTCGTCTTTGGGATTTGGCCAACAGGTAATAAGAATTATATGCCCGTGATTTGTTATGCACATGTTCCTGTTGTTGTGTGCGTGTGCATGTGTTATGTGTGCGAGGATGTAACCTTTTTAAAGTGGAAGTATGTGGTCATTTTCACATTTCTAGATATTCAAGGATAAAATTATAACATTTTTATATGTGTTATGTCATTAGACGGACAGTATGCCAGTTTCCTGGTCACCAGGGTGCAGTACGGGGTCTGACAGTATCAACTGACGGTCGTGTTCTTGTGTCATGTGGGACTGATTCCACGTGAGGCCTAATCTCGATATGTTATGTTAGTCTTGATACACAATATTTATATAGATTAATTGGCAATTTATTCTGATGATCTTAACTTAACTTGGCATTTCAGTGTTAGGCTCTGGAATGTTCCCATTCCTTCTCTTATGGAGTCATCGGATAATGAAGCCAAGGTTAGTGGTTCTTATTGATCTTTTTGATAGTCCCAGTCTGGTTGCACAGTTGAAATACTCTATCTGAACAACTAAAATTTGCTTCGGGATTTCTGGCAGCCGCTAGCAGTCTATGTTTGGAAAAATGCCTTCTGGTAAATCTCATTTTCTTTTACCTGCGACATGTATCTTATGTGGTGAAAACATACCATTATCAATAATATAGTTTCATTTCTGCTTTCTGTAAATTCTTGGTGTAAATCACTCTATGTTGTTTTCCCCCTTTTCTCTTCCGCATTCAGGGCTGTTGATCACCAGTGGGATGGTGATCTTTTTGCTACAGCAGGAGCTCAAGTAGATATATGGAACCACAACAGGTTTCATTTGAATATCTTCAAATCCTTTTAACACAATTTGGAAATGCATAAGTTTTCAACATATTATGTTTCTCTCTTCAATCAGGTCTCAGCCTGTTAACAGTTTTGAGTGGGGTAAAGATACAGCTATATCCGTACGGTTTAATCCAGGAGAACCAAATATACTGGCAACATCAGCCAGGTAGAGTTCACATGCAATCTGAGTTAATCTAGCTTGCGACTATTCAATTCAGATTCACGGTATTCATGTCTACTATGTACTCTGACTCATGATGTACAGTATACAAGTAGCCATCTACAGTTGAAATCATTGTATCTCTTGTTACTGAATATGTTTATACAGGCTGCTGTTTCATGACCATTGTCATTTGAGTTTAGGTTGCTAAATTCCTTTTCTCCACCTTTCTTGCAGTGATCGTAGCATTACAATATATGATTTACGATTGTCATCTCCGGCAAGAAAGATTATTATGAGGGTGAGTTAAGCAATTTTATTTGATTACCATATGAAGAGACCATTTATTTTATGAATGACACATTCTAGCCTAAACCTTCTAAATCATATATTCATTATGAACTATAACCTTAATTCCCTGCCAAAACTTTGGTGCATAGTCTGGTCAGGGTTAGCAACGCGTCTTCTTTCTTCATACTTTGGAATTAGTCTCTTAAGAAATTGGTGCTATTGATTAGAAGTTAAAAAATATGATCGGACAAACTCAATCTTCTTTGTAGCTCATTTTTAGGGTTTTGTAGTGGGGTTTGAATTGTTTGATAATTGGTGAGGATTTCTGATTGTTTCTCTGAAACTTGTTTGTTGTTGTTTATAGCCCATCTTTACCCTTAGCCAAGAGAATCTGAAATGCAGTAAGCTATGTTGGTGGGGCTCAAACATGACTGTGTTACACGTGCTACCTTGTTCTTTATTAATATGTCATACATGGAGATTTGGTTAGTAAATACCTTGAAATTGGATATTTGACGGGAATAACTTTTAATAAGTTGTTCTTAGGATATTGCATAAATTTGGTAATTTAAAAAAAATTCCTTATCCGTCCATAACTGAATGTTCTAATTCTGTTTGGCATGAATCTTATTTCTTAGTTGGAAAAGTAAGTATTCTTATGAAATTTTGTTTGTAACCTTAAAAGTAATGGCCATGAATCAGCGAATCACTTTAATTTGCATAAAAGAGCATCTTTTCTTGTGGCCATCAAAGAAAGGAGTATTCAGTTAATGCATACCATTATTGAAAAAAATAAATATAATATCTAGTAACTTTGTATATTACTTACTGTTGAAGGCTCATAATGAATAATTGGATCTTGTATTGTGCCCACAGTCAAAGACTTAAGCATGTTAAAAGTTGTGTTTTGGCTGAAATTGCCGAATGGGTATAATTGTCATGCAAACATTGGCATAGTTGGCCCGTATATGTTAGTTTATCCTTGTTCACTGAGGCTAGTTGGCCATATTTATTTCTCTTTTGACTCATTTAAATCTGAAGTATTTGTTGTAAATCGATTTCTTCTTTCACAGACAAAAACTAATTCTATAGCATGGAATCCAATGGAGCCGATGAACTTTACAGCTGTAAGTCAACCTTGAAAGCAGTAACTTTTTTTTTTAATATTTTGTTTTGGATGCTCAATCAAAGACTAAAATGGCTTTACTAAAGAATTGAGATCAGTACAGCTGGAAATTCCAAAGAAAGCTTCTATCTATGGTTGAAATATCCATTCATTTTTTTACCTAGTGATTCTATCTGCAGTTGGATCTATACCGTTTACAGTGCTAGAATCTTGCACATCTGGTTTCAATACTTTGTCTTCTACTGCAATCTTGATGCAGTTGTATATCTTCTGACAACACTAAATGCAAAAGACTCACTTGTAGTATTCCAACTTTCTGTGATACATCGCTAATTTTGTTGTTTTTGATACAATGTTATTTTTGATATGCATGTCAGTTCATCATTTTTATCTCAAACTTTTGTAAATGTCACGCGTAAAAGCTAGGAGCTGGGCTTCTCACGTTAAATCATATCCTTAGTGCCATGATGGAGTCTTAACATATCATATTCATATTATTGTAGGCAAACGAAGATTGCAATTGTTATAGTTATGATGCTCGAAAGTTGGATGAGGCTAGATGTGTGCACAAAGACCATGTTTCTGCAGTGTAAGTCTAGTGTATCTGATTTTTTATGTTTGTGATTTAAATACGTTTTTAAGCTCATATGTATTATCCCGACTAAATAATTTGGTTCACTAATGTTTTATTCCTTTTGCAGTATGGATATTGATTACTCACCAACTGGTCGCGAATTTGTTACTGGATCTTACGATAGAACTGTGAGTTTTCTGCCCCTTTTCTCATCCTTCTTGTTATTGAAAGCTTTTTCTCTTTCTAAATCATGTTTTGATGTGACTATATGTTGCATTTTGCAGGTTAGAATATTCCAATATAATGGTGGTCACAGCCGAGAAATCTATCATACCAAGAGAATGCAAAGGTCTAAAATTGCAAAACTGTTTTTAGTTAGATGCCTCTCAATTAGATGGTGTGGTTGTAATAAGCAGTGTTGGTTGTGAACAATTCTTACTTAAAACTCAACTGAATTAGGTGCAACAATATTTATGATTTGATATAAAAATCTGTGTACTACATCATATGTTCTATATCAAAATTAAATGAAGTATGTTTGATCATAGTTTTGTTATCTCTGTAGGGTCTTCTGTGTCAAGTTCAGCTCTGATGCAAGTTATGTTATATCTGGGAGTGATGATACCAACCTTCGACTTTGGAAGGCTAAAGCATCTGAACAGCTCGGAGTTGTATGATCTCTTCTTCTTCTTCAATAATTTTACTTTTTTTATTTAATTCTGCGATACCTGTCAAGAAGTTGGTGGTTGCTTTGCTTTTAAAAGAGAGGTGTTTGGGCTTGTTGGCTTTGGGCCTTTTGGCCAAAGTAGGCCCCAGTCCTTTTTGGGTCGATAATAATGGAGCACGGGCCCAGCCCTATATGCGGGCTGGCTGGGTCAGCCCATTCGACCGGGTAGGGGTGTCAATTTAGGACCCGACACGCAAACCCGACACGAACCTAACACGAAATTAATGGGTATGGGTCCAGGCTTCGTGGGTCCGGGTCGAAATTGGGTCGGACCCGACTAACCTGCCAATTAAACAGGTCGGGTTCGGGTCAACCTACTATGACCCGTTTAACCCGTCTAACCCGTTTGTGAATTTAAAAAAAAATAAGTAAATAATTAATTGTAAGAAAAAAACAACAAACAAGAAATATCTTTAAAACTCAAATGATAAAACCTCATTAATTATGTATTTGTTATTATTATGCATATCTTTTTGAATATTGTCCTCAAAATATAATTAGTATGTTATGTTATTTATGCAATTATGTCATTTCTTTTTGTATGTTGTGAATTGTAATATTTTTTATTGATCGAATAGTGTATGATTCTGAAAAAAATAAATTTATTCAGTTAAAAATATTAAATATATATTAAAATAATTTTATTAGACGGGTTAAGTGGGTCGGGTCCGGGTTACCTGTGAAATAAGCAGGTCGGGTCCGGGTTCAAGATTCTGACACGAATAATTAAACAGGTCGGGTCCGGGTCGGCTGTTTCTGACACGCGAACCTGCGAACCCGGACCCAACCCAAATTGACACCCCTACGACCGGGCCAATTTTGCTGGCTTTACCCACAAATCAGTTTTTTATCCAATTAACTATGTGATAACTCAATAATTTGCTCCCTGCACAGCTGTTACCAAGAGAGCGTAAAAATCACGAGTATCTGGAAGCTGTCAAGAATCGTTACAAGCATCTTCCTGAGGTTAAGCGCATAGTCAGGTACGTCAGATTTATTGAATTTTGTGTAAGGCTCTATTTGATATACTGCATGGTTGGCTCTATTCGAATCCAATTTGATCTAGTGGTGAAAGTCTTGTAAGTGTTAAAAATAAAACTATAATGCCGCTGTGCCTGCTTTGCTGGTCCTCAACATATATAATGTAAAACAAAATTGCAATAGTGGATTAAAAAGCAAATTACAATACTTTTCCTGCATTGGAGATGCCCTGCACTTCAATTTCCGGTCCTTGACTTTGAGAAGTTAAAACAAAATTAATGGAGTTAATTACTATACATGTTATGAATGGAATTGGAGTTGATTTCTTGCATTGGGAGTTTAGAGTGGGATATTCCCCATTGGTCGACTGAATAAGCGATGAAAGATCTTATACGAGCATTGATTCCTTCTTAATTGTGACGTTGCAGGCACAGACACTTGCCAAAGGCAATATATAAAGCTGCTTCGTTGAGGCGTATTATGACTGAAGCTGAAAGAAAGAAAGACGAGAGGAGGAGAGCTCATAGTGCCCCAGGAAGCATGCCAAGGGAGCCATTACGTAAGAGAAGAATACTCAAAGAAGTTGAATGATTTATTTGGCTGGATGTATTTCAGGTGCATATGTTGTTTTATTTATTACACAATTATATAATTATCTCAGTGATGTAACATTTTTGATGGTGCAAAAAAACATATTGATAGTGATCTGCCATTTGGTACTTGACATTTTATTGAGATAAGGTCCTGGTCTTCTTATGGGCTTAATTGATAGATATAATTAGAGGAAGTTATATTTTACCCCCTTAACTATGCTCGTTTTTTCGACTCGCCTCACTAAACTTTTTCTTTTTGTTCTACTTTACCCTCTCAACTACACGATTTCTTACCGTGCCAACTTGAGCCCATCGCCGGTGGATATTTGCTACAAAGAAAAAGAATGCAATCAACTTGCTCAATAAGCCATGAAAATCCCAACGAAGTGGAGGTTTTCATAAGAATCATGACAATAGATCATTCAAGTTATGCTACAAACTACATACAGTATGCACAAAACATACTTAAAAAATAGATTTCAAAACAGATACACCTTATTTGATTTGTTGTACCCAAAACAAAACATTTTTCACTAAAACAATGTCAATGGTTAACTTTTACATTTGATGGTTCATCTTACATTCGCTGTAAAACATATTACATATCAGAGAAATGATATTAATGCATATTCATTTCTGTAAGATACAATTTTCTTTATAAAAATATTGACGAGAACAGATTTCTCAAATAAACACTAATCATCATAAATCTGTGAAATTACGAAGGGCATGGACGGTGGGACCAAAATCAGGTGGAAAACAACTAGATTTACTAGGGGTGTCCATTTGGTTTGGGTCCGGGTTCGTGGGTTCGCGATTAGAATCAACCAACCCAAATCCGAGCTGTTTAATTATTCGTGTCAAATTTTTGAACCCGAACCGACCTATTTATTTCACATGTAACCCGGACACGACCCGTTTAACCCGTATAATAAAATTATTTTTATTTACATTTAATAGTTTTAACTAAATAAATTTAATTTCTTAAAATCAATCACTATAACACACTATCAAATCAATAAAAAATATCACAATTCACAATATTGAAGAAGAAATAATATAATTACATAAATAGGATAACATATTTATCATATTTTTGAAGGCAACATATAAAATAATAGCAACATATATAATTAAGGAGGTTTTAGAATTTAAGTTTTAAGAACATGTATTGTTTTTTCTTATAATGAATTATTTACTTAATTTTTTTAAAATATAAACGGGTTAGACGGGTCATAGTAGGTTGACCCAAACCCGACTTATTTAATTAGTCGGTTAATCGGGTTCCACCCGGTTCTGACCGGGGCTCATGAAGCTTAAACTCATACCCATTAATTTCGTGTTAGGTTTGCGTGTCAAGTCTGAAATTGACACCCTTAACTAATACTAATAACCTTTAATATGATCCCCCAAGTATTTTTGTTTAAAGATGTATTATAAAATTAAATAATATAACCAAATTCCATTTAAAATTCTAACTATTTCCATTCAACAATTTCCATAAACTATATTTTTTTAAAACGGATATCAATATTTAATATCTTGCCCCTAATTGCTGGGAATATCCAGATTACGCGCATCCAAACACTTCCTTGTGGGTAGGGTTTAGCTCCAAAAACCCTTCATTTTTTCAGGCATATCACCAAGCTCCGTTCTTCCAAAACATAAAGGTAAATTGAAAGAAAAAGGAAATGGTTATCGCCGCCGCATCAACTGCCGCCAGATCCGTTTTCCGGTCGTCAACTGTCCGTAGCGCCGCCACGAGGCTCGCCTCCCAAGCAAAATCTGCTCACTCCTCCCCATTCCGCCTCCCTTCCAGAACCCCTCTACTCGCTCACCGCATCTTCCGGTATCTGTACTCTTTTCTACATACACGTCAAGTCGTCAATAGTGTTTTATTCAACTGGACGTTGATTTAGTGTTGAAATTTAGTTTCTGAAATTTATTTTTCATTATTGAATGAATTTTGAAGGAACCCTGCTGAATTGAGTGCGTGCTTGGAGTCGATGCAGCCGTACCATACCGCTACCGCCTCAGCGTTGATGACATCAATGCTTACCGCGTCTAGCTGCGGTTTTGCTTGGCTCCCGGAAGGTACTATATAATATTTTTTTTTCAATTAAACTCTTTTTGCTTGAAGTTCTATTTTTATCAAGTGAACTGTTAGCTGAATGATTAGTGATGTCTCATCAGATTGGCCTTTGTAGCAACGTTAGTGTGTGCACATGTGCATAGGGTGTTCATATACATTCTGTCTGCCCCAATATTATAGATCAATTTCGATTTGATTGAGGTTTTCTTGTGAGATTTAGAAAGTTGAACATTTTAACATCCTTATAATTTTGGCTGTAAAAGATAAAAGTATGTAACATTTCTGTAAGTAAAACACTTTTTTTTTTTTTTTTTTTTTTTTTGAGGGGGGAGAGAGAGGTTTGATCATAGGAAATATGGCCTTATTTTAGGACATCATGAAAAGGAACTATGTGTGAATATATTTTGGACCAATGGATTGTTGTATTTGTAGCGCTTTGCTGCTTTATAACTGGAGATTCTTGGATCTTTGTTTTGAATCCCGCAATCAATCATTGCAGATTTCTTGCATTACGTGTATATGTATATAGACAACTGTTTATTTTGTACCTTGCTTACAAATGTACATACATGATTGTATTAATATTAATACCTTTTCTCTCTTACATCTTGAGTGCGATAAGTCATAAGAGAGATGGTAGTGTAGGGATTGCTTTTGGCATGCACACTAGTGGACGTGGGCTTGAAGTTTCTCAGCAGTAATTTTTCCCTAAGGCACTCAGATATCTTTTCATCCCTAATAAATGGAAACATCAGAAGAAAATTAAGTCCAGTATAATGACACTTATTTCTCTATTATAGGCCATAAATTTTTTGCAGGTCATCTTAAATTTTTATAAATCAAAGATTCCAGCTAGCTGAAATTTCATAATTGAGTTGTTAGAGAAAGACTGTTGAACATAGCTATAAAGGGCGCAATGACAACCAGTTCCTTGGTTCAAAAGAATTTTATCAGCTTACCTCAACCAATAGTGTTTCAAATCATTTTTTGGCTTGCTCTTAGAAGTTAGTCAAATCTCAAATCATTTGGGCATTGGAACAAAACCATTTACTCTGTGGTCCCTGCGTCGTTTTTTTCTTTTCCCATGCTTATTTTTTCTAATTGAAGCAATTTTCATTGGAGTTATGATCAGCATTTCAGATCACTTTGATAATAATCTTCACATGTATGACTCTTGTGCTTCCTTCCTTTCTCTTTCTCCACAAACCCATAGTGTTTAATGAGATTTTTCTTTTACTCTTGCTTTGCTGTACATCTTAAAAAGCAGTAAATGCTGATGGGTTGCCTAACCAATGGCTTTTCATTCTTGATTTAGGTATCTAACGACGTAGAGCCCTCTTTTGCTGACCTTGTCCTCCTTTCATATTTCTGGTGAGTTAGTTTTCATTCAAGAGTGTCCTGCCACCTGGAAGCATCATAACACCCTATAGGATTACCCAGTCTAATATCCTCCCTGTCTCTTTTGATAATCTTTTCTTCTGACCGTGCGGTTGAGTTTCTAAATATTAATAACAAAATTTATGTCGTCCAGTTTCATGTTAGCTTTTTATCCTTATTTAATGTGAAGACCATCAGATTTCTGTCTTCTACATGCCAACAAAATTCCTCATTTTGATAAATTAGTCCCTTCTTCATTCTTCCTGTTGTAGGCCTTGACAAGACTAGATGAAGATGGAGAAGCAAAGAGGAATTACTTTGACTCTCTCTTTAGAACCTTTCTACAAGAAGACAATGCTTTAAATTGCATAGACATGTTTGCCTCTATATACATGAATAAAGACTTTCTTCTATTTTTCATTTGTTAACAGGCAGTAACTCTCATTTATGAAGTTTCTTTTATGCATTTGTCAATTTTTTCATGCTCTATATCCATGTCTCAAGTACTTTTTGGCATATGTAGTTTGTTTAATGGTAGTTGCTAAATTTCCCGTGTATAATCTAGATTAATGTGTTTACTGATGAGCTAGAATAGTATGATTTTTCTCTGGATTTAGATTCCACATGGCTATAAGGGTCATTAATAATATAGAAACTTTTTAAAGAAAAACCAATCTGGATTGAAGCTTATATTCTATCGTTATTCAATCAGCTTGCAATGATGATGTGTGATGAACTTTGGAAGGCAAGGAATATTTATTGTACAAACTCTTCTAACACTGGTCGTGGAAAGTGAAGAAAGTTTTGATTGTGCTGGAGAAGAGCCACTATGTTTCCAAATGTAGAGTAACTATTAAGTGTAGTTCTTTTCAAATGATAATGTTTGATACCCTCATTTCATTTGATTTTAAGTGTTGAGCTTAGGTACCACTGTTAACATGCTCATGCGTTATTGCTTTTGGAAGTCGTTCCTAAAACCATATGTGTGATCAATAATCAATGCTTAGTCTTGTCCAATTTCTTTTACTAATTTTTTACATATTAATCAGCTTGCAATGATGATCTGTGATCAGTACCATCTTTCAAGGTCTCAAGCAAGGTTTCTTTCTGAAATTGTGCTGTCTAGAAGGCTACTTATGTACCAGATATGAACATTTTTCATCTTGGTCTGTCTATGTTGGTTTGGTTTCGAAATCTTATTGTTCATTTGTCATGATTGCTTTCCAGTTGAAAGTAGTCGAGAGACGAAATTGATAATCAAGCAGCAAATGAACCGAAGAAAATTTTATTTATGGCTTATAATTTTCTAATTCTGTCAGATTCAAATTGTGAGGCTTGTTTCTTTATGCAAACTTGGCAATATTACATCTTATGCATTAATAAATGAGTACCATATATCTCTTAAGGCCTTAAACTTTGATTTTCTATCATTTGGCAAGTGAAAGCAAGTTGATGTTAAATGGATTGGCACTTAAATGGATTTTTTCATCCTTGATTTTGCCAGGTTGTGATGATGCATAATACAAGTTTTCTGAAGCACCTACTCTCACGTTTAGAGTGTCATCTTGTTGACATCTATCTCCTTTGAAGTTCTGCTTTTGTTTTGGTGGTTTCGCTTTCATGTGAAATTATGTGTAGAGAAATGTATTAAGTATTTTAGGTTGCACTTGGATTGAAGGATTTGGATTAAGGAGAGTTTGAGAGAAGGATTTCGAACAGCTCGATACAAGATGAATTTGAAATCCACCGTAATCACCCAATAATAGCTTAAATTGAGAGCTTATGGGTTTGAAATCCACTGTAAAATGACTTTATCAAACAAACCAATGAATGCACTATTATGGATTTGAAATCTTTAGCTTCAAATCTATCAAATCAAATGAAATGAGATCTACCAAAAAAAATTAAAAAATTGTAGACGTTGATGGCAATTGTAGACGTTAATGTGCTTTTCACTTTATTTCATCATCATACCCAGCTTCAATTTTCTCTTTTTCTACCAGAGGTAATTTTGATCTATATATTCTACAATTATTTTATATATAAACATATAAATATATTGAACCAAACATGTCATTCTACGTCGAGAATAATATATTTTTCATCAAAATTTTAACCTTTTCCACTTCTTACATGGCAAACTCCATGTTGACAGAATCCCACTTCAGGATTAGGTTTGAGAAATTTGCTTGAGTGCCTTTGGTCTAATGGCAAAACTGAATCTCTTTCATAAACAAAGAGCATTTCAATGTTTGTCTGCTCATCACTTGAATTACTACAAATTCCATATAACCAATGAGCAAACAAATTGAGCATATTTCAGTATTATTATATATAAACATGTCACAATAATAGCAACACTACACATGCTCTTTGTTTATTAAATTAGTGTCACAATCTGAAAAATATGAAACCTCATCAAGTTATCATCTCCTTCTGGCTAGAGAATATCAAGAAGGGTTTTTGGTTACAGATGTATTAATGTTAATTAGTTACTTCTTGGATTCAATTTCAACTGCAACTAATGCCTTTTCTTGTTGCTGTTGCTCCTGTTTTCCTTCTGCTTCATCTTCTTCACCACTTGCTTCCGAATGCTGTCTGTTATATCTTAGTATCACAAGACACAAAAATGCTGCACAAGAAAAAATGGTTTCAAATTTCTATATAATCCGAGAACATATGTTTGGTAATTTTAAAATAAGATGTTAGGAGCTTATAAGCTGTTTACTAAAAAAGTGCATTACCAGCAAATATACGGGTTCGGATGGATGTCAGATTCCAAAAGGCCATCACTGTTGATGTAGCCACAATCCTTTTGTGTGTGCAGTTTCCCCATGCATCCATTGCCCAAGTTTTCCAATATTCAACTGTTTATTTCCAAGATCACAATTTTTTTTAGTGAAAAACATCAATAGCTTTCATATCAAAATCAGAAGAAAAACATCATCAATCACACTGACCTTTCTTCAATTGAGAGGAGTAGGCAGAATACAGTTTTGGGCCTGTAAAGCTGATAAAGAAACCTGTAAAAATTATTTTAAAAAAAATGTTATCAAGAATTTCAGGAGATTTTCAATGTTTCCAAATCATTGTATATGCTATTTTTTATTAGGGTCAATTGCAATTTTAGTCTTGTTAGGTGCAGCAGAATTGATCCTTTTTAAAATTTATTTGGCAATAATCACCCTGTATCTTTAAAAAAAATCTCAGACTTAATCTTTAATTCGCCGAAAATTTCAAAGTTATACTTAAAATCTTAAGTGAATTACATGTAATTTTCCGTTCGATTTTGAGATTTCCGGCGAATTAAGAAGTAAATTCTAAATATATGATTTTGCCAAATGAAATTTGAAAAGAACTAACTCTGCCGTATCCTATAGTTACACGACTAAAATTGCAATCATCGTTTTTTATGAGCTCACCAAGTGCACATAATCTCCACAGTGTAATAAAATGGCCATACTCTGCTCCCAAAAGCAAAATTGGAACCACCTAAAAATTATGCAGAAAGTTCAGCAAATTAGCTCAAATTTAGATTTAAAAACTCCATTATAAGAAAATAGACAAAGAAACAAATAATCTACTTTAAGGGTCATGGCTGGTTCTCCTGAAAAGACTTGTCTTGTTTTAGAAATAGCAAGATTTGCAGCTGGTAGTATTAATCTGCCAACTCTCAGTATATCATCATCTTTCAGCTTGAACTCATGTTTAATCTCAGTGGCATGATCCCTGTAAATTCCTCAATCAATTGTATCATAATAAACTATAAGAAACAACTCAACAAGATCCTAAGTAGCAAAATATATATGATATAAATCATACCTTTTGCGCATCGAATTCGAGAAAAATGACACCCCCAAGAACAGAAGTCCCACTCGAGATAGGAATGAGAATATGCTACAAAATCATGTTAACCAAAAGTATTTAGCCTAATTACAAACAAAATCCAATTATCTTTTAAAATTACAAATACCTCCCTGAAATTTGTTCAAAGTAAGGGGATGTTTGTTATTCCGAAAGATAACTAGAGTCTTTTGGTAATTATCCCAAACCTCAGGGATAGTTTTTGTAATTATCTCTCAAAATAATGAAAACAGAGAAATTAGAACAGAACATACCTGAAGTTAACACCCTTTGCAAAACAAGAAGACAGAAAACAGAGAGATCCAAAACCAAACCAAAGACTTGATTTTGAAACATCTTTCCACATAACTAAGTCATTTATAATCTCTCCAATTGCATCAAGATTGCACACACCACCATCATCTGTTCCTAGGATCCCCAATTAACAATAATAAACATTACATAAACATAATAAAAACAAGGGACAATTACATAAAAAAATCCTTAGGTTGGGGCTGTCAAAAAAAATTCAGAAGCTTTTGAAAATTGCAGAAAAATCCCTTGAGAATTGATATCATCTAACATTTTCTCCCTTCATAAGCAATTTTTTTGAGAAACCCACCTAACATTTATAAAAATGTTATAGTCACCCCTTAAATTTAGACAGAATCAAACATGATGAGTTTTCTTTTGTAATTAGCCAAAGCTTCAGTGGTTTTTTTGTAATTATCCCTAAAAACGGAACAAAAAACAACAAAAAACGAGCAATGATTTAAAAATAAGCCATTTACATACTCAGTGATGGGATTGTAGGAGCTGAAATTGATTTATCCTTCTTAGACCTCTCACCATGCCTCTTTTTTCTCGGCTTAACGAAGATTTCATCCCCTCCAAGAATCTCTCTCTCTTCTCTAATAACATCTTGCTCCAATTTCCTCCGGGACCTTCGACTGCCCCTCGGCGACGCGGTGGAACTCCGATTCTTGCATCTCTTTCTAACTCCACAGGCCTCGACTATGGCATCATCGGCCATTTCAAGCCTTTCCGTCAAACGGGTTTTCGATCTTTTCAGAGGCGAAGGCGAAAGCATTAGAAGATCCCGGAGTGGCAGAGTGTAAGGGGGTTTTGGGGAAACAGTGGAAGATGCTGGTGATGGAGTGGATATTTTGGGCGACGAAGGGATTATTTCGAGAGAGAGTTGAGGGATGGGTGATCCGCTAAAATGGCGGAGCTTGGAGAGCCTTGAGGTGGATTTGGGTCGGTTACGGGGCTCCGATGGTGGCGGTGGTGGTGTAGAGTCCATGATATGGTGGCACACACGGTGATGTGTTTTTTCTTGCTTAGATTCTTGAGATTTTGTTTGGATTTTGTAGGTAATGAATGAAGAGAAGAGTTGGGGTTTGTATTTGTAAAACAGGGGTTTTAGGCCCGGATAGCCGTTGGGGGATTATCTTTTGAATTATTTGAATATTTAACGGCGGGGAGTGGGTTATCCGTAACGGTAAGGAAGGAAAGGGGTTCTTTTAACGTTTAAATGAGATTTTTTTGGCTTTAGAGGGAGACTTTTGGGGCTTTGTTGATATTAAATATAATTTGTGTCCCATCCTTTTTTTTTTTAAGATCAAGTAAAACTTTAATTAATAGAAGAAATAAGTATTTAAGTTATCTCCCACTCACGGTTCCATTTTAACGCATCTGTCGCACTAAAATAGTGTTGTTTTTACATCAAAAATTGAATCCATGGATAACCTATTTACATAAAAGACATCCCTTGAATATTCCTTTTTTTTAATTTACAATAACTCATTTCATCAAATTTATAGTTTACCTTTAGTTAATTAGAAAAATATATTTTTATTAAAATAATATAATATAATCTACAATAAATTAAATAGTATGCATAAATAAATTAAATACTAAAGCAAAAATACTAAGACTATCACCAGCCATTTGCCTCACTTTAAAATGGTACAAACTTTGGAGTAGTGTAGTAGCAAGTTTTTGCTCCAAATTTCAGTTAGAGCTCTCTTGGAGATGCTCTAAATTCTTTAAGAGAAACGAAACATTAAATTAATTCTAACCAAAGGTGAGCCAATATTATTGCCTTCTCTCATTTCTGAAAAAATGTCATGCCCAAGAATAGTTTTACCATCACATGACATTCAATTTTTGTGTCATGAATGAGAACACCAAATATTACTTCTTTGAATGCCGCGAACAAAAAGCTTTAATTCTGTCCAGGCCATCTTGGAGAGTAGCCAGCTCCACCGCAAAACTCAGGCGTAACCAGTTCTTTAGTCCCACCACATGCCCTGCACAAGATAAGATTATTACGATCGACTTCTTTGAATGCCGCGAACAAAATAGCTATCTTTCAAAATTACAGATACCCCGTGATATCTGTTTCTATTTTATAAATTAAACCCTCATGATGGGGTTGTTTTTTAAGCAAATATAAACATCATTTGGATGTTTGTAATATCTCCTCCTTAAGGGGATATTTGTAATTTTGAAAAATATCAAGACTTTTTTGTAATTATTCTAACCTGGCAAAATAAGAACTGATTCCTCAGTAGCAAGCTTCGAAGCGAAATCCATGTCATCTTTTACGTCCTCCAACAACGGAAGATTTATCTTAAGCTGCAAAGTAGAGGTTCATGAAACAGAAAAGGACGTGAATGATATCATATAACAGAAGAACACAATCAAGTTTCCACTTTTAAGCCTCCTCACCATTGTAGACATAGCTCCTTCTGGTTTGTGTGGACAGGTTAGAGACGGAATTTCACTAATTTTAGCGTAACATGCATCCGCAGCTTCTCTGAGTGTATTGTTGGTTTTCGAAAAGAAATCCTTCGTTGATTTCTTGAGAATTTCAGGAATAGCTCCCTGATGATAGTCATTTTGCATATAGCTAGTTTAGATGCAATGCTAAGATGTCATATTGGTAAATCAAGGGATGTCCAAGAAGTGTTACCATTAAAGGAGATTTATATTAAAATTTAAAGTGGCCTCGCTAAGATAACAAAAAAGAAACAGCATAACTTCTGGTAGCACTAAAAACGTAGTTTTTAAATGTCAACTTGTGCTTTCAATTCTACTTAATTTAATCAATCTAAAAGCAATGGGAGGGGTGGTTTAGATTTTTAATTTTGCTTCTAGATTTCCTTTTATACACAAATGAAGCGCTTTCACAACTTATTCACAAACACTTTCAACTAGTTTACTTAACTTTTAGCTTCTATTTGAGGCAATACTAACTTATAATTCTCAACTATTTTTCACTTCTGCTACAATAAACCATTTCCCCTAATTGCAGAAGTTTCTTCAAACACTCCATTTTTTTAGTGGTAAAAAATGTTGCCATACAATTCGTCACACCTTTTAACAGCTGAAACAAGAATATATAATTGAAGGTATTGTTTTTCTGCATTTGCAAAAACCAAATAGACAGCATAGGTTTAGGGTGTCCATAACTTACAGTATATCAACTGAAGGTCAACAAAATCTAATTTTTCAAAGAGGACACAAACAACAAGTTATAGTCCCTCTATCCCAAATTTGTTGCTCCTATTTCCTTTTTGGAACATCCCAAAGTAACTTTTGGTCCATATCAAGTATAACTAAAACGATTATTTTGGGACGAATTACATATACCTGGACGGGAGTAGCAGGATCCGCTGTGATATTAAGATAGCTCTGAATGCATTCGGCAATCTGACAAGATAATGAAAACCAAGTTAGCTATCCTCATGACTAATAATGTCATCAACTCAGTTAATTTGTTAAACTTTTGAATTAGTATAAGTGCAGTTTATGCAATATCATTTGATCAGAAAGAGAACACGAGTCTAAACCCCAGATTTATTGAGGACTCCATTAGGATCAGTAACCGCAATCCAGCCGAACCGCCAACCAGGAACGAGCCATCTCTTTGATATTGTTCCCACAGTAAGCATAGGAGCAACTGATCCGAATGTCCCCATAGGCACAAACTGGTTTCGTCCGAAAACAAGATGGTTATAAACTTCATCGGCAATCAGAAGAACCCCTATCCTTTTCGCTGTCTCAGCTATCTTCAAAAAATTAAAAAAAAATCGATTTGCAAAAGTTTAGTCAACCAAAAACTTAGATAAGAAATAAAACAAATCTGTCAACTCAGGTTGCGATTGTCTACAAAAATTTCTCATTTTCGTTCCACCAGAAAAAAAAAATAACTCAAAATGTGATTCTCTACCAAAATTCCGAAAAATACAATATTCACTTTTCACCCACTCATATTTTTAACTATCAATCATATCCAATTATTATTTTACTATTTCTATATCACAACATCTTTCATCATTACATTTTCATTTAATATCCATTCACATCTCCGAAAAATTTATTATTCTCACAAACAAAATTTTCACTCTTCTCCAGCAGAAAGAAATTTTCCAAAATGAAAGTAGATCCAATCGCAACCCCAATATGCTTCTTTACCTTTTGCATATGCTCAAACGTGAAAACATTTCCACAGGGGTTTCCAGGGTTGATTACAACCATGGCAATAGTGTTATCATCTGCCAGAGCTTCGACATTATCAAGATCAATCTCCCAACCTTTCTCCGGAAGAAGGTCGAAATGGCGGACCTCAAGATTGCTAAATGCAGCGTGTGCTTCGTATAATGGATATCCTGGCCTAGGAAGTAAGATGTTGGCGCCAGGCGGCGAGGACGGTTAATAAAATCTCTATTGCATGATTGGCACCTGCAGTGAGAAAAATGTCCTCTTCTGATAACTTATATGGAAGATCATTGCTTAGATATTCGGATATCGCCCTGTTACAGAATGAAGGTCTACCTTTAATACTATCAGGCGTTTTATGAAAATGAATGTACCACAAGAACGAACATGGATCAATAGCTGATGCTTACATTTGTAACTTAGTTTGGAATTATAGCTCTATTTACCACTAACTACAAACTAAAAGTAACATTGACACCTACAATACAAAACATTTTTCAGAAGCCACCCTACAAAATCATCTCAAATGAGTCTCTACAATCCATGTTGAGATCTTCAAGTTCACACCAGGTATGATATTAGAATTATTATATGAAATTTATTTTTGTGGCCTAATAAAGACATTAAGGCACGCAAGGAACCTATTCCACTGCCCAGGTGGCACGGGTATTACTCATTAATGATGAGGCCCAGGGTTCAAGTATCTACAATGACGGGCCGGACTTAAAAAAAAAAAAAAGGAACCTATAACCTATTCCACTGTTCCATTCAAAGTTACCTGCTGGAAAACAGTTCCCAAATCAATTCTTCAGCAACAGAGCCGAAAAACAGCCACATAACAGCAGAAAAATTACCAGATTAAGAATCGCAATAAGTTTTTAAATAAAATGCTGGCTCGCCAATGAAAATGGACTTGAACAAAAGCTAATGAGACTAAGATGCAAGACGACAACCAATATTCTGGCATCCATGCAAGATAATTTAAGGAAACTCTCTCTCTCTCTCTCTCTCTCTCTCTCTCTCTCTTTCTCACTCACACACACACACACACAAAAAGAAAAAATGTAAATGCTAAAGTAGTTTTCATCACCAACCTCCTAGCTGCAGAAATACCAGCAGACGGAGCGTAGCCATTGAACTGAGAGGATCGAATGGCGGTGAAAAGGGCTTGCTCGGCGACAGGGGTGGTTCTGAAGCTCGGATAGGAAGAGGGGTCGCCATGGCCAAGATGGATTAGTGGCCTTTGGTCATTTTCTTTGAGATTTCTCTTTAATATTTCAAGAATGTCTCTAATGGTGACATTGGGTTCTTTCTGGTTCTTGAAACCCCATTTCGCCATTTTGTTCTCCATTTCAGCGCGTGTATATGTGTGTTTTCTTGGGGGGGGGGGTGCACCTGGAGATGGGGGTGCGGGTGGGTGGCGTACACTGTACACTGTACAGTTTATGTATCTCGTGTATATGCGAAGTGATATGTGTGTGTTTGCAACAGTTTCTGGAATTGATTTTCGTTTTCTAACTGATTTTGGAAAGAAAAGAAAAAAATCATTTTCGAATATTAATTCTATTTCTAGCTAGTATAATTTTTTTTTATATACTCAACTTCCAACTCACGTCTGACTATGCACGAGGACAACAGATCCGGTCTCTCATTGTTGCCGTCAAGGTGTACAACGATAATAGATCCGGCCCTTCATTGTTACCGCCAAGATGTACAACCAAGTCCTAAGGAAGCAAATTGATGGAGTAGAGATTTAAACCTAACTTCCACCCCACAATCTCTTGTGATGGTCGAAGTGACTAAGCCTGTTATTTCTAGCCGATAGAATTGATTAATTGTAAAGTCGTTTAGATGAAAAAGATTCCAGATTTTATAGGTTGGGTATAATTCGATTGCACCCCACAATCTCTCGTGATGGTCAAGTGGGCTAAGCCCCTGATTATTTCTAGCCGGTAGAATTGATTAATTGTAAAGTAGTTCAGATGAAAAAGATTCCTCTTGCTCAAAAAAAAAAAAAAAAAAAAAGATTCCTGATTTTATAGGTTGGGTATAATTTGATTGCACCCATATTAATGTAGAGTAGTTTATAATATGGTGATGGGTATAGGTACGGCTCGATCTTCTGCTAACTATCAGTCAGTAGACCTGCATTGATTCACCACATAATTACAGTAAACTAGGTTTGGAAAAGTGATGTGCGAGATGAGCATTTGGTCTGGTGGGATTTTTCATAGGGATGGCAAATTTTGGTGGGAACAATACATGTTGCCATATTGGTACTCGAATAAAATGGGATGGGGAATCTTCGATTAATTTGGGTATTTGATGAAAATGATATTTCTCGATTTTTCAGAACTGGAGATTATATTTATATCCCCGACCCCATTTAGATAAAACGGGGATTCCCCGTCACCATTCTCATTCCCTGAAGGGTTAGTCTCCTGTCAGACGGTCTAACAGATCTAATTCGTTAGACGGATCCAAATATTCGACCCGTCAGCCCACCAACAGCTCGCATAAGTACTAATACCACATCCGTTGGCCGCTGCTAATACATTTTAGGAGAGTTGCTAATACATTTTAGGAGGACTACTAATACTTTTCGGAGGGAATGACTACTGATACTTTTTTGGGGGAAAAACTAATATTTTTATGTGGAACTACTAATACTTTTTATGAGGAAAGTTATTACTTTTCAAGAGGAATACTAAAATACATTTAATCGGAAAACATAATATTTTCAAATAAGACTACTAATACGTTTTAGTAAGAAGACTAATACTATTAATGGAAAAAATATATATTTTTCAAGAGAATTGCTGAAAAAACTGTTCAAGCAGATTACTAATACATTCCATCGTTACTACTAATATTTTTTTAAGGGACTACTAATACTTTTCAGGAGAAAAAGTTAATTATATTAAGGAGAGCTACTAAAATACTCTCCAGAGAATTACTAATATTTTTTGAGGAAATACTAATATTTTTCGGATGCACTGTCCCAGAACATGCCACCGGAGCATGAAATTACACAAAAAAAAAATGGGTCTGGCTGGATTAGTCTAACGGAAAAAACCCGTTAGACGGTCTAACAGATGTTTTTGTGTTGTTGGAAAGGTTAGATTTCCCCTTTGACCATTTTTCTACTAAATTTGTTTGGCGAAGCTTATTAAAAATAAATGAGGTGTTTTCAAATGCAATTTTTCACTTTCCAACTATTCCAAAAAATGAGTTTATGTTTGTTTAGAAAATTCTCAATATAAATAAAGTTATTTTCAGTTTTTATTTTTTTATGAAAATATTCTTTTGAAAATACAACTAAACAATTTTTCACCATAATCACGCAAATCTATGTGAAAAAACACTACAATCACGCAAATCTATGTCAACAATACATTCAAAAAACTAGGGCAAAATACAATAACACCCTCTGAACTTGGCCCTATGTCTCATTTACCCCATGAATTTGTCCATGTAACACTTACTCCCCTAATCAAAATAGAATTTAATGTATGGATAAAATTACCCTTAATAATAATAATTATTTTTAACATGTTTTAATAATTGTACCTCAAATTTGATTTTATGTTCTTTACTTAAATCATGTTTTTTTCAAAAAAAACAATTATTAACTTACCTAGTACAAATATGAAAAATATTTTAATAATAAGTGAGTATAATAGATATACAAAAATATTGAATACATAAATCAATTTGATTATTTGAGTATAATGTAAAAATAACTTTCAATCTTTAAACTCTTTCAAATAATACGAAGAAATATATTTGTGTATACTATATATACATTAAAAATTAATTATTGATAATATTATATTTCTAATATAATGATACATGTAATAATTTAGTCACGAATAAAAAATAATATATAATTTATTTAATAATATTTAAATATTTTGAACAATTTTTTTTCAAATAACATTTATTGTCTAAAATATTTTAATATAACTAATTGAGTGTGCTTTGGATTTGTTTAACTAATAATATTGAATATTCATTAAAGATGTTAATTTATTAATCATGTGTTTCGAACTATGAATCATATTGAATAAGCAATAAATAAATGAAGAAGTGTAAAATATATAACCAAATTAGGTTTAAGAAAATATATTTATTTGTCTTTTTTCTAATAGTGAAAGTTTATTTAAATTAAATAGTCAATACTTTATTTTTTTCTTTCATCATTCATATTTAAGTTTTTTTATTCTGAAAAAAAAAACCTTTCTTGGGTATTTATTGTACATTGCTTTAATTTTTTAAAGTTTAAATTACTTAATATACAATTCAGAAAATTACTTTTTGAATTTAATAAGAATGTAAATGAGAAATAGGGTACAAAATATTCAAAGTTTACTAAAAATAATGTGGATTCATTTCTATTAAGGGTAGTTTTATCCACTCACTATATCTTAATTTGGTTGAGGGGGGTAAGTATTACATTTGCAAGTTTAGGGGGGTAAATGAGACATAGGATCAAGTTCATGAGGTGTTTGTTGTATTTTGCCCAAAAAACTATAATCAAACATATTATCATTTCTAAACAGAAATTCAGACAACAAACCAAATATATTTTCAATTCTCACACGATAACCATTAAAGTTTGAAATTTCATTTTTCAACACTGGAAATTGAACTTGGAAATAATATATAAATTAATATAAATATAAATATAATATATATATATATATATATATATATATATATATTTGGGGAACACAAAAACTCTTGTCAGACCATCTAACGGGTTTTTTCCGTTAGACGAATCCAACCCGAACCCATTTTTTTTTCTTTTTTTTTTTTGTAATTTCATGCACCGGTGGCATGTCTAGGACACTGCATCCGAAAAGTAGTTGTTGTTCCTCGAAAAAGTATTAGTAGTTCCCTGAAGAGTATTTTAGTAGTTCTTCTAAATATAATTAACTTTTTCTCCCGAAAAGTATTAACAATCCCTCAAAAAACTATTAGTAATAATGATGAAATGTGTTAGTAATTTGCTTGAACCGTTTTTTCTGTCCTCTTGAAAAATATTTATTTTTTCCATTAAGAGTATTAGTCTTGCTACTAAAACATATTAGTAGTCTTATTTAAAAATATTATGTTTTCCGATTAAATGTATTTTAGTATTCCTTTTGAAAAGTAATAATTTTCCTCATAAAAAATATTAGTAGTTCTAAATAAAAGTATTAGTTTTTCCCCCACAAAGTATAAGTAGTCATTCTGAAAAAAAATATTTGGTAGCACCCCTAAAAATATTAGTTTTCCCTCCAAAAATTATTAGTAGTCATTCTTCTAAAATGTATTAGCAACTCTCCTAAAATATATTAGCATCGGCCAACAGATGCAGTATTAGTACTTGTGCAGGCTGTTGGTGGGCTGACGGATCGAATATGTGAATCCATTAGACCGTCTGACAGGAGACTAACCGTTCCAACAAAGGATATTAAGGGATTCGATTAATGTGATATTGTGAATTATTGAACTATATATCATAGAAAGAAGACGTACTGCAACTCATCCAACTCTCTTTTTGTCTTCCCTCAAAAAAAAAAAACTCTCTTTTTGTCACCATTACCCGTCTGCCGTCTTAATCTATTCCAAAAATATCCCAAAATTTCAGAGAGGGAAGTAGAGCAGAAGAGAAGTCCATCAATGGAGAACGGAGGGTCGCCGATGAACCAGTGGCGTTTCAAGGGAAACGAGGAGCTTACTCAGGCCTCAGCCGTTACCATTAGAGGTGTGCTAAACATGCTCATGGAGAATCTCAACGCAAATGAAACCCGACCCGTTATCCCGCTGGGTCACGGCGACCCATCCGCCTTCCCTTCCTTCCGCACCACCCCTTTTGCCGAAGACGCCATCTGCGCCGCCGTGCGCACCGCCAAGTTCAACGGCTACTCCTCCACCGTCGGTATTCCCCCAGCTCGTAGGTATAAAAACTAATACTTTTTTTTTAAAATTATTTCCATGGTTTTAATAGCTGGAATTGCTATTAGTCAATTGATTTACCCTTTCGAATGGGTTTGCCCTTCGTGCATGCAGTACACAGGACCTTTTTACCCCTGTTCACATTATTAGGAAATATTAGCAAAGAGGTAAAGTGTTGATGTTACTTTCTTGTTCATATTATTTTGGAAAAAGAAAAGATTCGTTCATGATATTTTTGTTTAGTACTCAATATTAGTCAAAATTTAAGAAATGGAGTCTTGGTTTAAAGTGCTTTTATGTTGCCTTGAAATGCAGTAGAGACAGTGGTGGGGACAGGGAAAAGCCTTTCGAAATTTGAGCTACAGACTGCATATATTCAGTGTCACATGTTTATGTACTTGTGTGGTTGGTGTGGTGTTTGTTTAGTAGTGCTCCAGATTTCTGTCATGAAATAATTCTTTCTTTATTGCTCTGTGCCAAATAAAATTGGGTTCATTAATATTTCTATTTTCCTTTTTTGGTATAGTTCTGAAATTTATAGCCAAATTGAATAGAGAGTGTGCATCAATGGGGTTTGATTGAGTAGAATTTAATGGTGTGAAGAAGTATCTTAATCATGTCTTTGACATGAGATGTTTGAGGCTGAGAGTATGAGTTAAAGACTACGGATAATTTTAAAAACTACGCTTAAGGTTCAACCTAATTACAAAAGACTCCAGTTATCTTTCAAAATCACAAATATCCCCTCTCGATTGTGTAAGCTAAAAACAAATATTAGGGGGTGTTTGTAATGTTAAAAGATAAATGTTTTTTTTTTTTTTGTAATTGGTCTAAATCTCAATTCTCGGGTGTAGTTTCTGTAATTATCCCTAAAGATTATGTACTCAGAATCTCAGATGACTAATGTGTTTGTAATGGATGGTTTAAGCATTAATCTGGAATTAACTAAGTTTTCACACTTCACTTATGTGCAACGTTTTTTTCTGTGTAGGGCAGTAGCAGAATACCTTTCTAAGGACCTTCCATACAAGCTCTCACCTGATGATGTTTTCCTGACTGTTGGATGTACCCAAGCATTAGAAGCCATTACGACTGTCCTTGCTCGCCCCGGTGCTAACATTTTGCTTCCAAGACCAGGCTTTCCTTACTACGAAGCTAGGGCCGCGTTTTCTCATCTTGAAGTCCGGCATTTTGATCTAGTTCCCGAAAAAGACTGGGAAGTTGATCTGGCTGCCGTTGAAGCCTTGTCAGATGAAAATACAGTTGCTATGGTTATTATCAATCCGGGCAATCCTTGTGGAAATGTTTTCAAATATGAGCATTTGAAGAAGGTGCCCAATTGCTTTATTGAGTAAAATATAGAGAAACCTTCTCTAGAGGTCGCTTTGTTAATGATTGCTCGTGTTTCGTGTAGGTTGCAGAGACAGCAAGAAAGCTTGGAATTTTAGTGATCGCCGATGAAGTGTATGACCACCTTACGTTTGGAAGCAACCCGTTTGTTCCGATGGGAGCCTTTGGATCTATTGTTCCAGTTGTTACGGTTGGATCAATATCGAAGAGATGGATTGTTCCTGGTTGGAGGCTTGGCTGGCTTGTCACTAATGATCCAGATGGAATCCTTATGAAGCAAGGGGTATTTTTTTCATTTTTGTTTTAATTTGGCAACCCTTTTGCTCTCGAAAATTGTTGCCTGCTAATTTGTATTTTATGCTTGCAGTATTTTACATTATTAAACATCCAAATGCGTTGTTGACATAACCTTTTTCGGGCACACACATAAATACTTGGGTGATATACTTTTATGTAGAATGTCTGACCTGGAAAATCTAGTTTCTCAGCTGAGTACTTGATGTGGGATAGTGATATGTAAATTTTAATAGTTAAGTGCCTTTGGTGTGGTTTTATTTCAATTAATCATGTCATTTATAAAAATAAAACTATAAAATCTTTTGACATTTCACAAGAAATCCACTGAAGTTTTTCATATCTGCAGATTGTTGATAGCATCAAGGGTTTTTTGAATATTACCTCTGACCCGGCTACCTTTATTCAGGTTCTTACATTCATGTTCTTTTTTTTTTTTTTTGTCTCTCTTTTCTATTGCAATTAAATGCACATTGCTTTTCCTTGTGTTTTTTTTTTCCCTTTATTTGTCTTCTTGTTAATTTTTTTGAAAGGGTTTTTCTTATGTGAACAGGGTGCAGTTCCACAGATCCTTGAAAATACCCCGAGCGATTTCTTTCTGAAAATTGTGAATACACTTAGAGAATCTGCAGAGATATGCTACAATAGAAGCAAGGAAATCCCCTGCATAACTTGCCCAAGCAAACCCGAAGGATCCATGTTTGTGATGGTAAACAAAGAATAGCTTGCAATTTGTTATATTGGCGAATATCTGTTGCATGATCTGCTTGGAATTTTTCATATCAGGTAAAACTCAATCTGTCCCTCCTTAAAGGGATTAAGGATGATTTGGACTTCTGCTGCAAGCTGGCTAAGGAGGAAGCCGTGATTGTTCTCCCGGGTAAAAACCTTATATGCGTGATTTATGAAATATCAACTTCGGCTCCTAAAAGAAGTGATTTTATTGTAGTAGAAGTGAAAAACAATTGAGAATCAGAGTTTCAGAAGTTGGTAGTGCTTGCAAATAGAAGCTGAAAATTGATTAAGTTAATAAAGTGTTTGATGAATAAATTGTAAAAGTGCTTTAATATATTTCAAAATGAAACCAAAAGCATAATTATAAATCTAAAGCATTTGTTCCCTACTGTTAGTGAATTTTGATTAGATTATACAAAATCAAAAGCAGAAGTTGACATTTAAAAACACTAAAAACTATTTTATCCTTTTTTCAGCCAAAAGCTGAAATATGCTCGTTTTATGATATGATACTGAGTATCAATTTGCTAACTGTAATAGTATTTAACACACGAAAAATTCTCGTTCACAGGGGTTGCTGTAGGACTCAAGAATTGGCTCCGAGTAACTTTTGCCATTGAGCCATCATCTCTTGATGATGGTCTTGGCCGAATAAAAGCTTTCTATCATAGACACGCTAAGAAACAATGAAAGTTGTTTTTCAGTACAAGGCTCGTATACACCCGTGCTCCGATGATATTGTCCTAGTTCCACGGTGGTGGTCTGAAACTTCGTGTTTGATCCCATCGTATTGGAGAATAAGTGCTTGTTTTGCTTTTCGTCGGAAATTGGACGAAGATGTAGGATTCTTCTTCATTTCCTGCTCAGTTTAAACACTTGAAAATGTTGTGTGATGTCTTAATATCTTACAATCTGGATCAATTGCATTCTTGTATTGCGAAGTTTTATACCGCTCATTTAGGTACTGCTTAAATAAAATTTTGATTTGTAATTTCTCGTGGGTGCATATTATAATATATTGTTTATTATTGAGTATGTTCATATAAGAAAAGGACAATTTAAATGATTATAATAAGATTAACATTAAATAAATTTATGGAAAAAAACACTTTCCATTTAATTTTTTTTTGTTTATAACCTAGATGATTGCTTCATATTGAAAGTAGGGATGTAAAAGAATCAAATATTCTTTATTCGATTCGTGATTCGAATTCGAATATCAAGATTCGAATTCGAAAAATTCGAATAAGAATTCGAATAAGAATATATTTTTTGATTCGTATTATTTTCGAATTCGAATTCGAATAACACAATATTCGATTCGAATATTCGAACTGAATATACAAATAATATATATTTATATTATATATTACTAATAAATACATATATATATATATATATTAGTATTGATATTATATATATGTATATATTTCATAATTCCTATGTTAATTTTATTACCAACTAGTACTTATTTGATAAGTTTTTTATTATTCAGATTTTAATTTATATTATAAATTAGTCACAATTTAAAGAAAAAAATTATATATAATAATTAAAAAAAATTCGAATACGAATATTCGAATATATTGGTCGAATCGAATACGAATATATTTTTCAATTCGAATAATAAACGAATACGGATACGAATATTCGAATATTAGTCGAATTCGAATTGAATACTGTGAATATTCGATTCGATTCGATTCTTTTACAACCCTAATTGAAAGTATAGATGTTAAACGGGCTGGCCCTAGGACTAAACGGGCTTTCGGCTAAACGGGTCACTATTAAATGGGATAGCATATTGTGAATCTAATCATAACTCTAGCGGACTTCGAGCTAAACGGGCCACTATCGGGCTATAAGCCAAAAAAATAAAAAAATATATATATTTAAATCTAAAAATTTAAACTCGAACATATATAATATCTAAGTTTAACATGTTAATTTAAAATATTCATTATAATTTTTTTTTGCATAGTTTATAATTATATTACATTAACTGAATTATAAATTTTAAATATTCCATGATCTAAATTTTTAAAATAAAATTTTAATAATAAAAGATAGCATTATATAATATATTCCCATAAAAAATGAAAAAAAATAATAGTTTTTAAAAAAAATCATATGATTGTAAGTCATAGTTTTAAGAATTATATATTTAAACCTATTAAAGATGAGGATATGTGAGTTTGAAAAAATATATTTAGTAATAAGTAATATGTAATAAAATATATTTATAATATTAGAATAATATATTTTTTTAAAAAACACAATTGGCGGGCCAGCGGCTAGCCCGGTTAACCTACGAGCTAGTTCTTACTGGCCTTGGGCTAAACGGTCTAGGTCAAAATTATTCGGCCCCTAACCTTTGTTTTTCCCGGTTTAAACAGTTCGGTCCAATGGGTCACAACCTGTTTAACATCTCTAATTGGAAGCCCCTTTATGGCTCTATCCAGCTACACTAGCGCTTGAAGTCCTCAATATTAATTGTTACACCATTCTGTCTGGGGACTGAAACCCTTTACCTCTTATGCAGATGCTAAAGATTACCTCACTTGTAAGTTGTATACATTAGTTACAAGGTCACATGGCAAAAAATATAAATATATCACTTTCGATTGAAAATTGAAACTTTAACATATATTTGTAAATATCTAGCTAGGGCATGGAGTGTAATACCCCAACTTTTACCAATTTGGGTTTTAGTATTTTTTTTCAGACTATTAGGATTTTAATTTCTGGCCCATTATAGAATTTTAGTAAAAGCCCAGTCTTGATAATAATGACAGGCCCATTTATAAACTTATATTTTAATTTTTATTTTCAAGAGCCCAAATCCAGTTTTAGAAGAGTTTTAATTACAAAAAATATATATATATATATATTTAATTAAATTCGAAATTTAAATTTTATTTACCCTTATACATTAAACCAATTAAAAAAAAAACGTTCTCTCAAACAATAAAGCTCTCATTAGTACCACCCCCTCAACTCCTTCAACAGACGTTACACGTTACATACGTTACATAGGTGTGTGTTATCTCAATAATCCCTTAAAATTCAGTTTCACTTTGTCAATTACACAAACAAACATTCTCATAGAAACCAGAAAAATTTCATATCCACTGCAATTCATCGTCCCCTCTCAAAAATTTCTTCACGTTCCGCCATTCAAGTTCAAAGCCTCCTCAAGGTAAGACACCAGGAAATTTTCGTGATATCTCAATTAACACTCCGAGAACACACCCACTGTCAAAACCCAGAATTTGGGAATCGTCGGGAAATGTATAATCCCAAAACGCCCTTGTCAAAGGCCCAATATCCCGAATCACCGGCCGAAAACACAAAACCCGAGCCCGGATCGCAGCCCGGTCCTGCCGACCCAATAACCCAGGAAATTTCGAAACCCATCAAAAAAAAAAAAAAAAACAAAACAAAATGTCGAAACCCATCGAAAATACCCGAACCCGAATCATAGGCCCGAAACCCAAACCCCAAGCCAATCGTTGCCATACATCTATCGCCGCCCAAATCCAAATTTTGTTGCCTTCATCTTGGTTGTGAGAATTTGAGAGAGACCCGAGAGAGTGAGAGAGAGCGAGGTTGAGAGACGAGAGAGAGAAAGTGAGGGCGAGACAGAGAGAAATAGAGAGAGAGAATAGAGAGAGAGAGAGAAAGAGAGTGAGGCGTCTGATGAGAGAGAGACCGAGAGTGAATTGTTGAAGACGAACAACAATCCGAGATATTTTGGGGAGATGGGTTTTGATTTCAAAAGAGAAAATGAGAGAGTGATGATCTTTTTGCTAGTTTTTTGGATTAAGTGAGGATTTGGTAACCCATTTTTCATAAATTACAAATTTACCCATTTTTCTTCTTACCTTTATTTGACAAATGGTACCATATTTTTAAAGCATAAGTTTACTCATTCAATTCCTTTCCTTCCCCACGCAGAGTGACGTGAATTGGGTTAGGAAGATTAGTTGGGCCCAATTAAAAGATCTACTCTCATATTTCCTCAAAATTTCACATTTACCCTGAATTTCTACCTTAGTCCAAATCACCTTTGACCTCTCCAGTTTGACCCAAAACAATAATTCATCTTTCAATCACAATTACGTTGTTTTCATTTAACCACTTGACCATCCCTTTTCCTTATTTATCATATTTATTATTAATTTTGTTTCTTTCTTTTAGTCAAAAACATTCTCCTAAAGTATTTATTTAAGTTATTTTTATTTTTATTTAAATTGTAGGGACTCATTCTTACGAGGTTTAAAATTTCCAAGCAAGACGCATTTGGTATTTTCTCGCACTTTATTTGAGGTGGGGTTTATTGCTTTTGTTTAATTTAAATGCCCTGTTTTATCTCACGGTTAGTTGCATGTTCATGATAAATATGACACGAGACTTTGAGACTATTGGTACTTAATTGTACGCGAGACTTTGAGACTATTGGTACTTAAATGTACATGAGACTTTGAGACTATTTGTACTTAATTGTACTTGAGACTATGATATTTTTCTGTGAAAGTTTGTGCTAATCGTTATACATGCGTATTTGACTTGAACAATTGCTTCCCACTGAGTAGACGATAACTCACCCCAATAATTTTACCCCTTTCAGGTTGAGTAGTCCGACGTGGCGCGTGGCGGGTGAATTGATCATGATTGTTCTTTTGTTGAATTTTTATTAGTATTAGAATTTCATGAACGATGTTGGTCTCTTAATCTTTTCGAATTTATAAAACATACGATTAATCTTGGTTTTATTTAAATTGATGGATGATGAAATTTTATTTAACTTAGTTATTTTATTCTTTGGATAAAAAAAAATGTTTTACTCGTTTCCGTTAGTATTATTATGCGTAGTTGCATTTTTCAAAACTAGGGTGTTACATTAGTGGTATCGTGAGCGGGGCTTACGTTTACGTAGACTTAAAAAAAAAATGAGAGTCGAATTTTTTTAATAATCTATGATCAATCACCTTCGCCGCACCACGGGGACTTGAGGTAATACTTATATTTTCTACTAAATTGTGCATTACTAAATTTGAACTTTATGTCATGTACTATGCAACATGTTATTTTATGAGACTTGAGTCGTATGTTAATATCATTTATTGCGAAATTGCATAATTTTAATGTTGAGAAATGATATATGTCTTCATTTTACTACGCTTCGAACTTAAGAAATTTTATGATATTTAAAATTTTAATGGGCCTGATATATGTATAGTTAGAATGGCTGGGCATCACGAGACCGCTAGGAAGTCATCATTTGTCCCGCCGTCTGAAAAGGAGGCGTATTAGAGAATTTAAGGATTATGAGATGTCGGTGACCATGATTTAGGAAGCCACATTCTTACTATGGGAAGGATGTGGGCCGTAGTGAAGCGAGATGGTGTCTCAGACTATGTGGCGGCCGTAAAACTAATGGACACTATGCCCCCGGAGTGGGAACCTCGTGTGAGAGCCCTCTTTCTTCGAGAAACGACCTTCACCTACAATGCAGATGCTCCCATCATCAACTTTCTTTGACTTCTTTGCTCTTTGTATGGGATGTGGTGGGCGATATAACAGAGCCGAAGATCGGATGGAGGAAGATCCGAAGAAGAACCATGGGATGAGAACTCCTGCAATGCTTAGTGATTTAGTGTAGTAGTTAGGATTTCTTTCTTAGTTCAACATTTTGTTTTCCCATTTTCAGTTGTTTCCAGATTTGCATATTGTACCTCTTGAAGGTTTAAATTGATGATAATGGAAATATTTTTGCATTTCTTTATGGATGTCTTATCTAGCGATATCTTTTCTTATGATGAGTTGATTTATAAACTGTATGTTGACTTAGAACGCATATCTCGGACGAGTTTTACTAAGTTGTGGTTATACTTTGGCTATAGGAAAATGATTCGAGGACGTAGGGTGAGGACCCGAGGTGGTGCTACTACTACTAACCATGCGAATCGAAATAATGAGGCAAACCCATTCCCGACATGGAATCGAGGGAATAACGAGAATGATCACGCAGTCAACCAAGCCCCGACATTAACTCAAGCACAAGTGGTAGAAGCGGTTTCGCGCTTCACCGCCCGATCTTTAATGGGCAAGAAGGACTCCGCCACGTGACGAGTGGTTTGTGTCATTGGAACGCATCTTCGAGTTAATCGGGTGTCTTGAGACACAACGCATCCTTTGTGCTCGATGCACCGGGTACAAGACGCAGGACGTTGGTGGATGAGCTATCGGAGACTAAGGCCTGCCGAGGAACGAGCATCCCTAACTTGGGAGGGGTTCAAAGAAATAGTGATGGAGAAGATCTTGTCCTCAACATTATCGGGAAAGATGGAGCGGGAGTTTTGGGATTTAAAACAAGAGGGAATGTCCGTGACAGAAAGCGAGAGGAAGTTCAACCAAATGAGCTTTTTTCGTGGAATATATGGTGGATACGGACCGTAAACGAGCGCTAAGGTTCCGAGCGGGTTTACGACCAGGATACGCCACATTGTGGCAAGTCACGGGTTCTATCGCATACGCATACCACAGTGTTCCGTGCTCGGAGATTGCTTTGCAAGTCGGGAGTTAGACCGCAACAAACCGAATTTGGGGGAAAAGGAATCGAATGGAAACCAGGACATGAATCGAAATCAGAATAAACAGGCAAGGACTGACGCGAGACCGGGGCCTAAACCTCAAACTGGTAAACCGCTGTGTGCGAAATGCGGGAAAAATCATAATGGGGAGTGTTTGATGGGACAAAATAAGTGCTATCGGTGTAAGATGCCGGACATTCGTCATGGGATTGCCCCACTCGAACAGAAGAAAAGGGCAAGGATCTGGAGGACAGTGCACGAGTATATGCTATGACCCGGGGGAAGTTGATCGAGAACCCGGCACGATGTCGGGTATGTTAAATGTACTTGGAATATCTCGCTTTAGCATTATTTGATACGGGTGCCACACATTCATTTATGTCTTTGAGATTTTATAATATGATTGGACATAGCGATACTAGGATCGACGAACCCTTGAGATTTGTTTGCATTCCGGTAAGACAATTTTCACTAATTCAATCATTAAGGGGCGTGAGACATTGACATAGGGGAAAAGGATCTAAAAGCCAATTTGTATGCGTAATTAATATGAAGGATTTCGATATAATATTTGGTATGGATCGCTTAGTAGATATCGAAATGACATCCGATGTCGGGAAAAGGAAGTGATGACACTACAATTGCTAGGAGGAGAATCAATAAAGTTTTACGGGACTAAGACATGGACCGTGTCTAAAGTTATATCAAAGAATGAATGCTTTGACCTTGCTAAAAAGGGAAAGTGTCAAGGTATTTGGTGAATATTATTGGAACTCCAACAACCGAGTTGACACCAAATGACGTTCCTACAGTCCAGGAATTTGTGGATGTCTTTCCCGAAGAGTTACCAGGAGTACCACCAAATCGACAAGTTGAGTTCTCCATCGATTTGGTACCCGGAGCGCACCAATATCTAGAGCACCCTATCGGATGGCGCCGAAGAACTGCAGAGCTAAAGGTTCAAATACAAGAATCGTTGGAGATGGGATTTATTCGCCCAAGTGTGTCACCTTGGGGCGCGCCCCTATTTGTAAAGAAGAAAGATGGATTCTTGAATGTGCATCGATTCAGAGAGTTGAATCGACTTACAAGAAAGAATAAGTATCCGTTGCCGAGGATCGAAGATTTATTCGATCAACTTTCGAGAGAGCTAGTGTGTTCTCCAAGATCGATTTGAGATCGGGGTATCATCAATCGAAGGTAAAGGAGTGTGATATTCCAAAAACGGCATTTAGAACCCGTTACGGCCACTATGAGTTTGTCGTGATGCCATTTGGTTTGTCTAATGCACCGCAGTCTTTATGGATTTGATGAACAATGAGTTTTTCACCCTTACCTGATCAATTCGTCATAGTCTTCATAGATGACATATTGGTATATTCAAAGAATAAGGTGCAACACGAGGAGCATTTAAGGATCAGATTGGAGACACTTTGCAAGGAGAAGTTATATGCAAAGTTTAAGAAATGTGAATTCTGTTGGACCGAGTCGTGTTTCTCGGACACGTGGTCACATCACAAGGAATTGAAGTTGACCCTGGTAAGGTTGAAGCGATGCTTGAGTTGGAATGTACCTAAGAATGCAAGTGAGGTACGGAGTTTTCTAGTCTAGTCAAGCTATTACGAGAAGGTTTATCGAGGGATTTTCTAGAATAGCCATGCCTATGACTCCTTAACGAGAAAAGGGGAAAAGTTCGAATGGACTCGGAAGTGCGAGGAGAGTTTTCGGGAGTTGAAAGGTAAATTAACTTCACGCAGATTGACAATTCCAAATCCTACAGAGGATTTGTCATTTATAGTGACGATCGAAGCAAGGCTTGGTTGTGTTTTGATGCAACACGGCAAGGTTGTGGCTTACGCCGAGACAACTAAAGACGCATGAGTTGAATTACCCCACACATGACCTGGGTTGGGCCGTGGTGCACGATTAAAGATATGGCGACACTACCTATATGGAGGAAGTGTGAAATATTCACGGATCACAAAAGCCTTAAATATCTTTTCACTCGAGAAGGAGTTGAATATGAGAAAGGAGATGGTTAGAATCGGTGAAAGACTATGATTGCACCATTCGGTACCATCCGGCAAAGCTAACGTAGTAGGCGATGCCTTGAGTAGAAGACCAGAGGGGAATTAACTTGCATGCTCACGGAGCAAGAGCAGTTGGCAAGAGAGTTTGACAAACTGGAGATTGAAGTTGTTGAGCCACCAAATGGTACGGAAGCCATTTTGGCATCATTGGTGGTGCAACCCACCTTAAGAGATAAGATTAAGGAGGCCCAACCCCACGATAAGTTTTTATGCAAGATGAGGGAACATGTACAAGCTGGAAACATCGAGGGATTCAAAATAATCGGTGATGATCTTCCTCGACATATGAAGGAAGGATTTGTGTTCCTAAGGATGAGGCACTTCGGAAGGAAATTGGAGGAGGCACATAATACTCCTACACACTCACCCGGAGGTACAAAGATGTACCACGACTTGAGGAGGCTTTTCTGGTGGAGGAGCATGAAGAGAGATATTGGGGATTTTGTAGAGAAGTGTTTGGTCTGCCAGCAAGTTAAAGCAGAGCACCAGCGACCGTCGGGTTTGCTTAAGCCGTTGGAGATTCCGGAGTGGAAGTGGGAACATATAACTATGGATTTTGTGGTTGGACTACCACAAACACTAAGGAAGAATAACGCATCAGGGTCATAGTGGATCGATTGACCAAGTCGGCATTTTTTCTCCGATGCGAATGACTTTTAACATGGATCGGATGCTAGAATCTATATTAAGAAATTGTGAGGTTACACGGGTGCCGTTTCTATCGTGTCGAGGCAGAGATCCACGGTTTACATCGAAATTCGGAGGAGTTTGCAAGAAGCGTTGGGAACGAAATTGAGATTCATCTGACTAACTATCATCCGCGCAGATGATGGGCAATCCGAGAGAACTATTAAGACATTAGAGGACTTGTTGAGAGCATGTGTATTGGATACGGGGGAAAGTTGGGAGACGATGTTGCCATTGGTAGAATTCGCGTACAATAACAGTTACCAAGCAACAATTAAGATGGCTCCGTATGAAGCATTATACGGGAGGAAGTGTAGGTCCCCTTTATATTGGAGTGAAGTTGGAGAAAGAAAATTTTGGGACCGGAGTTGATTGAACAAACAGTGGAAAAGATTTCAGAGATCCGGGAAAGAATAAAGGTTGCTCAAGATAGACAGAAATCCTATGTGGATAAGCGCAGAAAGGACATACAGTTTGAAGTCGGCGACAACGTGTTTTTGAAAGTGGCTCCAATGAAGGGAATTATAAGATTTGGTAAAAGGGGGAAATTACAGCCTCGTTATATTGGACCATTTGAGATACTAGAAAGAGTTGGGGATTTGGCGTATCGTCTGGCTTTGCCACCAGACTTGTCGTCGGTACATAATGTGTTTCACGTATCAATCTTTGAGAAATATGTGTTTGACCACGATCACATTGTTAATTACAAGGACCTACACATAGGTAAGAATTTGTCGTGCGAAGAGATGCCTATAGCTATTTTGGATCGTAAAGTGCATGGGCTTAGAAACAGAGATGTGGTTTTTATCAAGGTTCAATGGAGTAGACACGGAAAAATGAGGAACATGGGAAAGAGAAGAGGAAATCAAATCCAAGTATCCCGTTTTTTGATCAAGGTATGTAACCGAAATTTCGAGGACGAAATTTTTTAATTGAGTGGGTAGATTGTAATACCCCAACTTTTACCAATTTGGGTTTTAGTATTTTTTCAGACTTTTAGGATTTTAATTTACTGCCCATTATAGAATTTTAGTAAAAGCCCGAGTCTTGATAATAATGACAGCCCATTTATAAACTTATATTTTAATTTTTATTTTCAAGAGCCCAAATCCAGTTTTAGAAGAGTTTTAATTCGAAAAATATATATATATATATATTTAATTAAATTCAAATTTAAATTTTATTTACCCTTATACATTAAACCAATTAAAAAAAAAAAACGTTCCCTCAAACAATAAAGCTCTCATTAGTACCACCCCTCAACTCCTTCAACAGGCGTTACACGTTACATACGTTACATAGGTGTGTGTTATCTCAATAATCCCTTAAAATTCATTTCACTTTGTCAATTACACAAACAAACATTCTCATAGAAACCAGGAAAAATTTCATATCCACCGCAATTCATCGTCCCTCTCAAAAAAATTCTTCACGTTCCGCCATTCAAGTTCAAAGCCTCCTCAAGGTAAGACACCGGAAATTTTCGTGATATCTCAATTAACACTCCGAGAACACACCCACCGTCAAAACCCGAATTTGGGAATCGTCGGAAATGTATAATCCCAAAACGCCGTTGTCAAAGGCCCAATATCCCGAATCACCTACCGAAACACAAAACCGAGCCCGGATCGCGGCCCGGCCCCGCGACCCAATAACCCAGAAATTTGAAACCCATCAAAAAAAAAAAAAAAAAACAAAACAAAATGTCGAAACCCATCGAAAATACCCGAACCCGAATCATAGGCGAAACCCAAACCCCAAGCCAATCGTTGCCATACATCTATCGCGCCCAAATCCAATTTTGTTGCCTTCATCTACTTGGTTGTGAGAATTTGAGAGAGAGACCCGTAGAGAGTGAGAGAGAGCGAGGTTGAGAGACGAGAGAGAGAAAGTGAGGCGAGAGAGAGAGAGAGAAGAGAGAAATAGAGAGAGAGAGAAAAGAGAGAGTGAGCGTCTGATGAGAGAGACCGAGAGTGAATTGTTGAAGACGAACAACAATCTGAGATATTTTGGGGAGATGGGTTTTGATTTCAAAAGAGAAATGAGAGAGTGATGATCTTCTTTGCTAGTTTTTTTTTTGATTAAGTGAGGATTTGTAACCCATTTTTCATAAATTACAAATTTACCCGCATTTTTCTTCTTACCTTTATTTGACAAAATGGTACCATATTTTTAAAGCATAAGTTTACTCATTCAATTCCTTTCCTTCCCCACAGAGTGACGTGAATTGGGCTAGGAAGATTAGTTGGGCCCAATTAAAAGATCTACTCTCATATTTCCTCAAAATTTCACATTTACCCCACAATTTCTACCTTAGTCCAAATCGACCTTTGACCTCTCCCGGTTTGACCAAAACAATAATTCATCTTTCAATCACAATTACGTTGTTTTCATTTAACCACTTCAGCCATCCCTTTTCCCTTATTTATCATATTTATTATTAATTTTGTTTCTTTCTTTTAGTCAAAAACATTCTCCTAAAGTATTTATTTAAGTTATTTTTATTTTTATTTAAATTGTAGGGACTCATTCTTACGAGGTTTAAAATTTCCAAGCAAGCACGCATTTGGTATTTTCTGCACTTTATTTGAGGTGGGGTTTATTGCTTTTGTTTAATTTAAATGCCCTGTTTTATCTGTTAGTTGCATGTTCATGATAAATATGACACGAGACTTTGAGACTATTGGTACTTAATTGTACGCGAGACTTTGAGACTATTGGTACTTAAATGTACATGAGACTTTGAGACTATTTGTACTTAATTGTACTTGAGACTATGATATTTTTCTGTGAAAGTTTGTGCTAACTGTTATACATGCGTATTTGACTTGAACAATTGCTTCCCCACTGAGTTGACGATAACTCACCCCAATAATTTTACCCCTTTCAGGTTGAGTAGTCCGACGTGGCGCGTGGCGTGAATTGATCATGATTGTTCTTTTGTTGAATTTTTATTAGTAGTAGAATTTCATGAACGATGTTGGTCTCTTAATCTTTTCGAATTTATAAAACATACGATTAATCTTGGTTTTATTTAAATTGATGGATGATGAAATTTTATTTAACTTAGTTATTTTATTCTTTGGATAAAAAAAATGTTTTACTCGTTTAGTTAGTATTATTATGCGTAGTTGCATTTTTCAAAACTAGGGTGTTACATGGAGGAAAAAAGCAAAACTAATACATGTTTGCATATATCTAGAAAAGAGTAAAATATGGCACACTTTATTAATTAATCAAGTGGATTATATGGATTACAACATGCGTAAGCTAAATATAAAGGTTATATGCAAATAAATAGATATCATACTAAATATGAAAAGCAAATTAAACCTCTTGTCAAAAATGAAAAACAAATTAATTGAAGTATGGAATGAAATCAACCAATAAGGTATTCCTAAATATGAGAAATAAATCAAATAATTAAGTTTCCTTATCTGATGTAACGTGCCAATCGATCTTCATTCTCTCATAACATGTAACCAATTTTTTTTTTTGGAAAAGACATGCAACCAAATTAAAGTATTGATATAAAAGGTAACCAAAGTTAGATTTCCACAACGAGATGCCAAAGCACAAGACCTAAGATTGTTAAGAAACAAATGGTGAAAAGGATGGCTTGTGATTAATTTAATACCTAACCAGTTTTATACATTTATTTACTTTCTTTTTGAAATATTATATATTTAGTTACTTGATATATTTATATATTAGTATACAAAATTGATAAGGGCAAATGATTGCCTGGACCGACCTGATAGGTCCAGGACATTGGACCGACCTGATGATACCTGACATTGGACCGAAGTGATGAGGCCCATAGCCTTAGGATGGTTTGTTGTGATAAATAATGGGCCGACCCGTGGAGGCTCATAGCAGGAGATTAGTATAGGGCTTATCTACTTGGCCGGCTGTCGCCCAAGTTCAAGTTGTGATGAAATGACTGATAGAGTTAGCGATGTTGAGCCGACCTGTTGTGGGCGGGTTAAAGTTGAGCATGACCTTAGAAGAATAGGTCGGTTCGGCGTATGAGATGTATAAGGCTGGAGATGCCTTGTAGGATTTAAAAGGTTTTGTATCAACACAAAGAGCCGACATTGCTGCGAGAGATCGAGGTCCGGTATTACAGGGCGTGAAATTAGGGTTTTTAATGAGATCCGATCCTAATCTAATGATGACTCGACACCAAATCGTAAATCTTAATCCCTGGATTTTACGGAAACCCTAATCCGAGCTAAGGTATAAAAGGCCCAAGCCCAGTTTATTCTAACCTAATCTCATTTTTACCGTTTGCATTGCTTTTTTTCTCTCTCTTTTGTCTTCCTTCTCACAATCTTGACTTAAGCATCGGAGAGGGTACGCCGAGCCCCTCCCCCCCCTTGTGCGAGGTTTCGTGGTGGTCTTCGACTAGAAAGGTGATCGGCGAGGAGGAGTAATTTTTGGGAGTAGTCAAGTGGCGCCGTCTGAGGCCCTTTTTTAAGGTCTTGAGGAAAGCCAAAAAGTTTGTTTGGGATGAAGAGTGTCAGAAGGCTTTCGAGGACTTGAAAAATTACTTGGCTGATCTATCATTGCTAACTAAGCCGTTGCACAGGGAGCCCCTATACCTCTATCTTTCGGTAGGGTGGCAAGGGGTTAAGACGGCCTCTTGATCGGGAGGAGATCGGTTCGTGAGGTGTACTATGTTAGTAAAGTTTTGAGAATGCCGAGCGTGATATGCGGAGATCGAGAAGCGGGTTTGGCGTTGGTGATCATGGTAAGACTCCTCCGTATTTCCTTTCGCATAAGGTAATCGATCGATCTAATCTTCCGTTGAGAAATGTGATGAGCAAACCTGAGGTAAGCGGGGAGGTTAGTGAAGTAGGCTATCGAAATGAGTGAGTATGATATTGGATTTGAGAACAGATCGGCCATCAAAGCTCGGGCTTTGGCGATTTTGTTCAAGAATCAACCGAGATGATAAAGCGATGAAGGAGCTTGGGTGATTTATGTGGATGGTTCAAGAGGGAGTTCGGGATGTGGTCTTTGGTATTGTTTTGATCAGCCCGCAAGGGATCGAAAATGACTTTCTTTGTGAGGTTGGAATTCAAGCTATCTAATAATGAGGCAGAGTATGAAGCATTCATCGAGAGGAATGCAAATGGCCATTGAGATGGGGTCATTAAGATGGTAATTTACATGGACTCTCAAAATCGTCCATAAACAAGTTATGGGAGAGTTCGAGGTAAGGGAAGAAAGGATGAAGAGGTATGTCGAAGCATATCGAGCTTTAGAAGGAAGAGTGAAGGAAATCAAGATATGTCAGGTCCCGAGGGAAGAAAATGGTAGAGCGGATTTTCTGGCAAAATTGGCGATTCGGCGGGCCTGAGAATCAAGCTAAACAGATCACACTTCCGGTAGCAAAGGAAACGGCACCTGGGGTTGGAGGTCGGAGAGATTGAGAAAAAAGAAGATTGGAGGTCGGCTATCATAACTTACTTAAAAGAAAGGGTCTTACCAACAGATAGGCGTGAAGCAGCTCGACTGAAAATTTGAGCGACGCGTTTTTGTATTATCGGGGATAAGTTATATAAGAGAGTTTCTACGCCTTTCTTGAGGTGTTTGAGTGGAGAAGAGGGTACATCCGTGCTCGAGAGAGATACATGAAGGTTGTTGTGGGAATCACATGGGAGCGAGAATTTTGATGAAAAAGTCCTTAAGGCGGTATTTTTTTGGCCTTACTTGAAAGGAGAAGCGAGAGAAGTTGGTGAGAGCATGCGAAAAATGTCGATCCACGCGCTTTGGTACATCGACCGGCGGAAGAACTCATGACAATGAGCTCGGCATGTCCATTTGCAAAATGGGAATTGACATTGTGGGTCCTTTTCCTCCCGAACAGTCGGGAGGATAGTTCTTGATTATGGCAATCGACTATTTTAGCAAGTGGGTGGAGGCAGAACCTCTTGCTAAGATAAATGAAGATGCAGTAATGAAATTTATTTGGCAAAATATAGTGTGTCGATATGGAGTGCCTCGTGCCTTGATATCGCACAATGGGACGCATTCATGCGGGGCGAGAAATCCGAGCTTGGTGTGAGGAAATGAAGATCAAGCAAAACTTCACTTCGGTGGCTCACCCGCAGCTAATGGACATGTGAAGTGACTAATAAATTCTTGTCCAAGATTGAAAGCTCGGCTAGAGAAAGGCGGGAGAGCGTGGGTTCGGGAGCTCGGTTCGGTGTTGTGGGCTTATCGAACTAATCCGAAAGAGGCCATCGTGAGGCTCCGTCACCGGTGTATGGTATGGATCTTTGTACCTACGGAGATCGGGATGGAAACACATCGAGTTCGTAATTTTGATGAAAATATTAATGAAATGTTGATTCGAGAGGCATTGATACGATAAATGAGAAAAGGGAAATGGCATTTTTGCGAGATGGAAAAGACACGAGAAAGGATTAAAGCGGCTTATGACAAGAAAGAAAGAAAAGGGCCTTCCGTGCCTGAGATCTAGTTTTGAGAAGGTCGATGCTAGCAAAAACAAAGGGAAATTGGATGCAAATTGGGAAGGGCCACTTCGGGTGGTCAAGGTATTAGCGGGAGGGCGTCGAGCCGGAAGAGATTGGAGGTCGAAAACTCCCTGGCTTGGAACAGTTGTAATTTGAAGAAATATCATTCTTAGAATAGAGAAATATTCGATGTAATCAATCTACTCGTTTTGAATGAAATGATACGCTGCCCTACATTATGAGTTCGGAAAGTGGAAAATACTTGGGGCCACGAGGCCATGCGAGGAGCTCGGCTCGAGCCAGCTTCCTTTGAAGACTGACAAGTATTTGGAGCTCAGCTCGAGCTAGTCTCCAAATACTTGGGGCCACGAGGCCATGCGAGGAGCTCGGCTCGAGCCAGCTTCCTTGAAGACTGACAAGTATTTGGAGCTCAGCTCGAGCTAGTCTCCAAATACTTGGGGCCACGAGGCCATGCGAGAGCTCGGCTCGAGCCAGCTTCCTTTGAAGATCGACAAGTATTTGGAGCTCGGCTCGAGCTAGTCTCCAAATACTTGGGGCCACGAGGCCATGCGAGAGCTCGGCTCGAGCCGCCTTCCTTTGAAGATCGACAAGTATTTGGAGCTCGGCTCGAGCTAGTCTCCAAATACTTGGGGCCACGAGGCCATGCGAGAGCTCGGCTCGAGCCGCCTTCCTTTGAAGATCGACAAGTATTTGGAGCTCACTCGAGCTAGTCTCCAAATACTTGGGGCAACGAGGCCATGCGAGAGCTCGACTCGAGCCGCCTTCCTTTGAAGATCGACAAGTATTTGGAGCTCAACTCGAGCTAGTCTTCAAATACTTGGGGCCACGAGGCCATGCGAGAGCTCGGCTCGAGCCCTTCCTTTGAAGATCGACAAGTATTTGGAGCTCACTCGAGCTAGTCTCCAAATACTTGGGGCCACGAGGCCATGCGAGAGCTCGGCTCGAGCCGAGCCTTCCTTGAAGACCGACAAGTATTTGGAGCTCACTCGAGCTAGTCTCCAAATACTTGGGGCCACGAGGAGCACGATATGCTAATCTTTTTTGTAAAAAAAAAAATTCAATTACAAGAATAATAGACAAGAGATCGAGAAATGAAAGTGCGAAGAAACTTTATTGATCGGTCAAAATAAATACAAGTACATGATAGAAAAGTACAAAAGCAGAACTAAACTCCTAAGTAGTGGGAGGAGCATTTTCGGTGTTCAGGTCATCCATGGAGATGGTCACATCGTCTATGAGAGCGAGTTCAGGATCGTCATCTGGGATATCCTGAACTTGACCTGCAGAAGCTCGAGAAGATGACCGAGCTCGGGAGCTTGTGAAGGACCGTAGCCGAGCCGGGAGGCGGGAGTGGAGGATAAAAGGAGCAGATAAGGACTCTATGAACTCCTCCACGAGCAAGGTTGAGACGCTCCGCCTCGTCGAGAAAACACGAAGCCTTTGGGGTCGGGCGGAATCCTCCCGGGGACCTCGGCGATCGAAGGGCTCGGTAGTGATACCGCGTTCCCTGAGTTGAAGCTCAGCCTGGTCAAAAGCAAAGCCATAGTACTCCATGGTGTAAGTCCAAGCGGCTACGATAATCTAGAGGGGGGGTGAATAGATTATCTCCATCTTTTCGATATCGCCCTCTTTTTAAAACCGAATGCTCAAATACAATAATAAAGGTGCGGAATATAAACAACACACGTCGATTTAAAGAGGTTCAACCCACCTAGGGCCTAATCCTCTACCACCCCAAGATATCCGGATGGATTTCAAAGAAAAGAATTTTATTAATTACCAAAATTAATACAAATTCAACTTACAACACCTTGAAGAGCACCACACTCTTCTTCAACGCCACCTTTGGAGATTACCACAATCTCCCTTTGAAGATTACCACAATCTTCCTTCAACGGCACCTAGTGAAGATTACCACAATCTTCAACCTTGAAGAATACCGAATTCTTCAACACCTCAAATAAGAAGATTACCACAATCTTCTTGTACCTATCACCTAGATCATCCAAGTGTGCTCTTACCACAAGAACACTCACAAGGATATCTTGTGTTTGAATGATAACCAAAAATCAAGATTACAACTCAATAATGAATAATACAATTTGAGTGCAAAGTGTAATCAAGAATAGCCTAGACCTCAAAGATGTGAAAGTGATAAGCTAGGCAATTTTACAACAAGAATAATGACTATGAAAGACCAAGTGTTTGCTTGAAGTGTATCTTGTTGTGTTGTATCTCAATTGTTGTATTGGTTGCTCCAAAACTTCCTCTATTTATAGGAGATGATTGATCAAGCATAGGCTCCTCTTGGGGATTGAAAATCTACAAAAAATACAATTAAAATCAAGAATATAGTCTGTTAGAAATCAATCCCACAATTTAAGGAAATGTGTCTCTGTTGTCAAACATATTTTTTTGTCAATACATAGGGCGACCTGGTCGCACGTAAATAGACGTTGAAAAAAATACACAAAGAAAATAACACAGGCGACGGTTGAAGTGCACCTCGACGGCCGAGCCTATGTGCAACCGGTTGCAGACTGAACAATTTTGAGAGTTCTCAAGTTTCTCAAGTTTCACGAAACTTGTTCCCAGTGTACGGCCGCTCGCCGGTCGACCTGGCCGACCTCCTCAATGACAAGTTGTCCGATTTTTATCAAAAATAAACCTCAAGAAATACTCCAAAAAATTCGTAAAAACATTTTAAACCGATTGGGAGTATTTAGGACAACATTAGAAATATAGTTTTGAAGAAATAAAACATTTACACAAAAAGTGTTGTCCGATATAAATTCCAATAAATACTCCGAAAGATAGTAGAAACATTTTAGATCAATTTGGAGTATTAGGACAACATAATTTCAATGTAAAAACCCATTGACTTAAAAGCATTAAATGTGTTGTCCAATTTTATATCGAAAATAAACTTGAGGAAATACTCCGAAAAATATTAAAACCATTTTAAAACATTTAGGAGTATTTGGACAACCTTTAAAGAACATTGTTTTGGTGTAAAATCAAAATCATCAAAATCATGATAAAACCATTTATCAAACACATGGCAGATACAGAGAGAACTCTGAAATATTCCTTGGAGCTTAAAAAGGCTTGCTTCACCCTCTCCCGAATGGCCTGAACTATGGAAGAGCCCTCGGGGGAGGTGAGGAAACTTTGCCGACCGGACCGACCTGATGATACCTGGCATTGGACCGAAGTGATGAGGCCCATAGCCTTAGGATGGTTTGTTGTGATAAATAATGGGCCGACCCGTGGAGGCTCATAGCAGGAGATTGGTATAGGGCTTATCTACTTGGGCCGGCCTGTCAAGGCCCAAGTTCAAGTTGTGATGAGCCGACCTGTATAGAGTTAGCAGTGTTGAGCCGACCTGTTGTGGACGGGTTAAAGTTGAGCATGACCTTAGAAGAATAGGTCGGTTCGGCGTATGAGATGTATAAGGCTGGAGATGCCTTGTAGGATTTAAAAGGTTTTGTATCAACACAAAGAGCCGGCACATTCCGAGAGATCGGAGGTGCCGTATTACGGGCGTGAAATTAGGGTTTTTAATGAGATCCGATCCTAATCTAATGATGACTCTGACACCAAATCGTAACGGAATCCCAGATTTTACGGAAACCCTAATCCGAGCTAAGGTATAAAAGGCCCAAGCCCAGGTTTATTCTAACCTAATCTCATTTTTACTGTTGCATTGCTTTTTTCTCTCTCTAGTTTGTCTTCCTTCTCACAATACTGACTTAAGCATCGGAGAGGGTACGCCGGAGCCCCCCTCCGGCCCCCCTTTGTGCAGGTTTCGTGGTGGTCTTCGACTAGAAAGGTGATCGGCGAGGAGGAGTAATTTTTGGGAGTAGTCAAGTGGCGCCGTCTGAGGCTCTTTTTTAAGGTCTTGAGGAAAGCCAAAAAGTTTGTTTGGGATGAAGAGTGTCAGAAGGCTTTCGAGGACTTGAAAAATTACTTGGCTGATCTAGTCAAGTAACCCATTTTTCATAAATTACAAATTTACCCAGATTTTTCTTCTTACCTTTATTTGACAGCTGGTACCATATTTTTAAAGCATAAGTTTACTCATTCAATTCCTTTCCCTTCCCCACAGAGAGTGACGTGAATTGGGCTAGGAAGATTAGTTGGGCCCAATTAAAAGATCTACTCTCATATTTCCTCAAAATTTCACATTTACCCTGCACTTCTACCTTAGTCCAAATCACCTTTGACCTCTCCAAATTGGCCGAAACAATAATTCATCTTTCAATCACAATTACGTTGTTTTCATTTAACCACTTCAGCCATCCCTTTTCCCTTATTTATCTTATTTATTATTAATTTTGTTTCTTTCTTTTAGTCAAAAAACATTCTCCTAAAGTATTTATTTAAGTTATTTTTATTTTTATTTAAATTGTAGGGACTCATTCTTACGAGGTTTAAAATTTCCAAGCAAGCACGCATTTGGTATTTTCTGCACTTTATTTGAGGTGGGGTTTATTGCTTTTGTTTAATTTAAATGCCCTGTTTTATTTGTTAGTTGCATGTTCATGATAAATATGACACGAGACTTTGAGACTATTGGTACTTAATTGTACGCGAGACTTTGAGACTATTGGTACTTAAATGTACATGAGACTTTGAGACTATTTGTACTTAATTGTACTTGAGACTATGATATTTTTCTGTGAAAGTTTGTGCTAACTGTTATACATGCGTATTTGACTTGAACAATTGCTTCCCCACTGAGTTGACGATAACTCACCCCAATAATTTTACCCCTTTCAGGTTGAGTAGTCCGACGTGGCGCGTGGCGGGTGAATTGATCATGACAGTTGTTCTTTTGTTGAATTTTTATTAGTAGTAGAATTTCATGAACGATGTTGGTCTCTTAATCTTTTCGAATTTATAAAACATACAGTGTACTGGTTTTATTTAAATTGATGGATGATGAAATTTTATTTAACTTAGTTATTTTATTCGTTGGATAAAAAAAAATGTTTTACTCGTTTCCGTTAGTATTATTATGCGTAGTTGCATTTTTCAAAACTAGGGTGTTACATGGAGGAAAAAGCAAAACTAATACATGTTTGCATATATCTAGAAAGAGTAAAATATGGCACACTTTATTAATTAATCAAGTGGATTATATGGATTACAACATGCGTAAGCTAAATATAAAGGTTATATGCAAATAAATAGATATCATACTAAATATGAAAAGCAAATTAAACCTCTTGTCAAAAATGAAAAACAAATTAATTGAAGTATGGAATGAAATCAACCAATAAGGTATTCCTAAATATGAGAAATAAATCAAATAATTAAGTTTCCTTATCTGATGTAACGTGCCAATCGATCTTCATTCTCTCATAACATGTAACCAATTTTTTTTTTTTGGAAAAGACATGCAACCAAATTAAAGTATTGATATAAAAGGTAACCAAAGTTAGATTTCCACAACGAGATGCCAAAGCACAAGACCTAAGATTGTTAAGAAACAAATGGTGAAAAGGATGGCTTGTGATTAATTTAATACCTAACCAGTTTTATACATTTATTTACTTTCTTTTTGAAATATTATATATTTAGTTACTTGATATATTTATATATTAGTATACAAAATTGATAAGGGCAAATGATTGCCTGGACCGACCTGATAGGTCCAGGACATCGACCGACCGAATTCGATGATACGACATTGGGCCAAGTGATGAGGCCCATAGCCTTTTGGATGGTTTGTTGTGATAAATAATGGGCCGACCCGTGAGGCTCATAGCAGAGATCGGTATAGGGCTTATCTACTTGGGCGGCTGTCAAATGCCCAAGTTCAAGTTGTGATGAGATGACCGACCAGATAGAGTTAGCGATGTTGAGCCGACTGTTGTGGACGGGTTAAAGTTGAGCATGACCTTAGAAGAATAGGTCGGTTCGGCGTATGAGATGTATAAGGCTGGAGATGCCTTGTAGGATTTAAAAGGTTTTGTATCAACACAAAGAGCCGACCTGTTCTGAGAGATCGGAGGTCTGGTATTACAGGCGTGAAATTAGGGTTTTTAATGAGATCCGATCCTAATCTAATGATGACTCTGACACCAAATCGTAACGGAATCCCGGATTTTACGGAAACCCTAATCCGAGCTAAGGTATAAAAGGCCCAAGCCCAGGTTTATTCTAACCTAATCTCATTTTTACCGTTGCATTGCTTTTTTTCTCTCTCTAGTCTGTCTTCCTTCTCACAATCGACTTAAGCATCGGAGAGGGTGCCGAGCCCCTCCCTCCCCCCCTGTGCGAGGTTTCGTGGTGGTCTTCGACTAGAAAGGTGATCGGCGAGGAGGAGTAATTTTTGGGAGTAGTCAAAAATATAGAATATTACATATATAATCACATATAAAATATAATATATTTTCATATTTACAGATATATTCTTTTATTACTTTAAAATCACAAACGGGTTTGGTGGGTTTAATCAGGGGCAGATTTACACGGGAACATGGGGGTATACTTGTACCCACAATTTATAAAACCTCTAGCAATAAATCTTTAGTTAAATAATAATAATAATAAATTTGTACCCCCATTTTTGCAGAAATAATTAGAAAATCCAGATAATACAATACAAATCATGATAAAAAAAAATTCAAAAATTTAAAAAATAACTTTAAAACATGAATAAATAAAATACATGGAGATTGGACGACATTGTTTGCACCCACTGACAGAGGGAAGGGCCTAACCTGGCCCCATCCCCCATTTAAAAAAAAAATTATCCGGCCCACCACAATTTTGTGTATCGGCCAACTATTATATTTTTAGTGATTCTACCATTTTTTGCACTAATGTAATTTTGACTAAATACCTTATTCAGTTATTTGTAATTGCAGATTGGGCTTGATCGACTGTATAATCATAAACAGTCAAATGTTTAGGAGTCGTGATTTCGAACCACAATAACAACGGGCTAAAATAATAATTATGTAGGTTAATGATTTTCTCTCTTGGCCCAACCCCATTATTGAAGTTTGATCCTAATAAGTAATAACATATAGCTGGTTGGATAGGTTCTCTTATTCTTCACTAAGAACACAATCTTCTAATTGTCCGAAAGCAACTTATATCTTTCAATCTCATGGACTGTTTGCCAACACTTAAAAAAATTTAGTGTTGAAAAAATTAAAATTGTTTTTAATATTTATAAATCTTAACTTATGTTCCTATTATTTTATAAATTAATTAGAATCTTAAAGGAGAAAATCGGGTACTTTTAAATATCTGATTCTACTTTTGATTTTAATTCAAAATATGTAGAAACAGGTTTACATTTATCCACCAAATCACTTGAACTACAATAAATCAATTTAAAAAAAAAAAAAAAAAAAAAAGAGACGGAGGAGGAAGAAGAAAATTGGGCTGAAATCACCACATGTCAGTGAACCATATCCGTTGCGGGCCCACTTTTATGGCGGGCTGGATTGGGGGGAGTTGACGAAAATTAATTTTAATCTGGCTAATGTAGGCCAAGCTCACCCACTGGCCCAGTTCCTTAGGGTTTGTGAGATTAGTCCGGGCTTGTAAGTATGGTCCTGAACTGGATTATTGGACCGGGCCCAAGTATTTTACTGTTTTATATTCTCCCTCTGAAAATAAATAATTAATCCTAAGAATGTGTCATTAGTTTTTGTTTGATTATTCTGAATGTAATCTTAATATTTATGATATTTTAAGTTGGGTTTTGAGTTTTCATTTGATTGTCCTTAGTTTACCATCCTAACGATCTCGTGTTGAATTTCTATTTGACTGTTCTGCAAATATATACTTATTTTATGAGTTTATTTTAAGTGTAGCCGTTTTACATTATTCTAATTGATTATTCTAAATGTATCATCTTAAGAATTATTTTAAGTTTTTATATTATTGGGACTTTCTCAAGTTAGGCATTAATTTTTTATTTGATTATTTTAAATCTATTAGTGTAACATCTGTTAATTTTAAAGATCTAAACAAACCGATATTTCTCAAATTTCATTGTGGACATTGTTACATGGTGTGGAAAATATTACCAAAACTAGACACGTGTCCAATATAAATCATGTTCAATGATATTATGTTAGACTAATCCTAATTAGGGGCATCAGTTTATGACACGATACGATAACCCGACACAAACCTAACACGAATTTAGCAGCTACATGTACAATCCTTAGCAGGCTCGGGTCAAAATCAGGTCGGACAATATTAACACGAAAATAAATCCGACACAATTGACATATTTAACCCACTTAGTTTTATAGTGACATATTATTTTAATATTTTGTGATGTTTCAGTTGGTTATATGATGATGAAAATTTTATTAATTGCATTTGTTAATAATTAAATGTATTTTTTATTTGTAATTTTAGTTTTTCTTCATTTTTTTATTTTTTACTGTTGAATTTAAATTATATAGATTTTTCGTGTCGTGTTGCGGTTACTCATATCCAATGGCGTAGTTAGGGGGGGCCAACCTGGGCCCTGCCCCCCCCCCTCTTTAAAAAAAAAATCTAGCAAATTTAAAAAAAAAAAATTTAGTTAAAATTTATGTGATTTTTCTATACTGCTCACCCTATTTTTATGTATCGGTCCACCTCGTTATATCATATTATAAATGGGTCGTGTTTGTGTCATGTATCTTAACATGAATAATTAAATGGGTCGTGATCGTGTTCGTGTCACACTCATAATCCTAATATAGGAGGTAGTCGTGATCGTGATCGTGTTCGTGTCATACCTCTAATCCTAATATAGGTAGTAGTTTTACCAATTCCACATGTATAACTTTACCAAATGGAGCCTTAAGTTCTAGATGTTGCTTCAACGACCCAGTCTTTAATGAAAATCCTCCCTCAAACCCATAATTATTGTCTCCAAATTTTTCAAAAAGCAAAACGATATATATAAGAAAGAAATTGCAATAACTATTTAGTAAACACCAAGTGAGGCGAAAGGAAAAGAAAGAGAAAGAGACGCGGGTTTGTTAGGGAAACGCGTATGGGGAGCACATAAACAGGTGTCGTGGAAACATTGGATGAGAGAAAGAAATGTGGGTCCAAGTGGGGAGTAGGGGATAAATTGGAGGCTAAGCCAAAGACGGCTGATTATTGGAGAATTATTATATTAACATAGTATATTAGTATTGTAGAGTATAGTAGCAGTAACAAACGGAAGTAAATAGTGGGCGGTGGAGTATAGTACGAGTGTAGTCGTACTTGTTGGTCTTCTACTGCGGTGCCGTATTATTCTACTCTTCAGTGGGGTCTTTGTTATCTGATTACGCCGTGTGTTTACGCCGCCTCAATTAATTATTCCTTTTTTTCCGTATAACAATCTTTTTTTTTTTTTTTTTAAATTCGATCAAAATTCAAAAAGTAAAAATAATGAAGAAAACTATGTTTGTTTTATTCGGTTTATTTACACCCCTACATACTGTTATTCTTCCGAAGGATTGTTATGTTAATTCTGTAGATGAAATTCATTTCTCTGAAATTTAGTATGAATTATTATTTTAGATTAAAATTTATAATACCTATTGTATTAATCTATTAAAACAAAATAATATTAATAAATATATCCCCTAAAAAACTAACATCATTATTTTTAATTATCATCAAAAACATGTTCATTCTCAACTTGTTCTTTAATTCCACTACGTACGAGAATAAGCATATATTTATATTCCAAAACACTAGAAATAACATCAAACAAAGTTTAAAATTCTCATTTGACTTTAAAGAAAGTTTTCACTGAGAGACGATAATTAGAAAATTTAATTTTTTCCTTAATGTTACTTTTAGAAATAAAATTGATTGCGCGTTATTCTTATTCAACACGAAGTCAAAACTCCTTAATTTTATAGAAAAGATAAATATTTTAGTATGAATCGAGAAAGACTTAAAATTATAAAAAGAAACATTATTCATTTACACATAAAATTTAATATTAAAGACCAAATATTACGTTGATTGTACAGTCCAGACCCTATACAGGCCCATCCATTATAATTTTAAGTGAGATATTAATTTCTGCTAACCAAATTACATTAGTGAATAAAAAAGAAAAAGTGACCTCTCATATTAAGGCATCTCAAAAGATCGAAGCACTAAAGCAATAGACTTGAAATAAAATGAGGATTAGATTGAGAATTGAATAGTAATGGACTCTCAATCCTGGGCTAGAGGTAATGAGGTATGGTCTTCAATTACAAAAAAATTATAAAAATATTTGAGAGCTTATAAACTTGAAATGTGCGTGGTAATTTTTTTGAAATAATATATTATAAGCTTCCAAAATAAGACGTAGGAGTTTATAAATTGTTTTTTTTTTCTTTAAAGTCGGGGATTCCAAATTATTTTCAAAATAAAATTTTATATTGACAAACTCATTTAATTTTGACCATTTTAATTACAAAATTATCATTACTAACATCTCATAAGTTTCATCGTGTTATTTTATCCAAATATATCACCAACTTATTTTTAAAATAACATATAACATCTATAAAGTTTTAGAGTATCTTATAGGTAGAGATATATAATATTTTTTTAATAAGCTTAGTCAAATACCCTCATACCCCATCACTTGGAAATTTATATCACATCCTTATATTCTCATTTTCCACCAAAAAAATGTCTCAAGTCTATATTCTCGATTCTCATCAATCTGACATTCTCAATTTCAGTTTTGTATTACTTTATTAAGAGCCCACTTATACATACGATAATATATCCTAGACACTCTGTTAATCTCACATCATGGACTCCATGTGTTAAATAATTTATTAGGCCTTGTTGGTTAACAATCGACATGGATAGCGAAAAAATTATATAACAAGGCAAGAAAAATATAAACATGCATTCGATAAGAACTAAACTGGTCGTACGTGTATTCTATTAGCTCGGAGTTATAAATGTTCTTAAATGCATCGAATATCTAATGTTTTAATTTTCCAGCCTTCTCTCTTTCATAAATGAAAGTATTTATAAGGGTATAAATCTTATACATTTTATGCTGTTAAGTGTATGCTTAAACATTGTAGGATGGGTTTTCCAACATATCCCTTTGTCCTATTAAAAGGTGTGTCAAACATGTGATTTGAGTGAGATTTGATGAGCATTAACTACTATCGACAATCATTTGATGTGATATGACTCCCTATTAAGTGACCCAATGTGTCCAGGATTATGAGGCCCGTCCATATGGCCCCGACAACAACATGGTTGGGTGTTCGGACCTGGTTTCTCATGATTTGACAGAATTGGTCGGGGATCGCTGTGAGTTGGGCATTTAGGTAAGGATCCCATCCCTTATATTTATCTTTATCTTTATACAAATTCAAATAAAACTTAGAAATTCACCTTCATACTGAATAAAATAGTTTAAATTTTATTTCTTCAATAAATTTACAATTTGTTCAGTAGGTCCGAATAAAAGTGTAAATATTATATATATATATATATATATAAAAAATGAGACCACATATTATAGTGAGACAATATGTGGACTATCTCAACCTCCATTATCTACATCAATGACTAAGATAAATAGGGGCTAAAATTACATTAAATATTTAATTAATGCAAAATAAGGGTATAATTGTCAAATTAACCAAGTGGGGACCATCCAAATATGGAATCAGTTATTAGGAGAAAATCACGTAGGGAGAGAAAAAATCCCGAGAAAATCGCACCGGAGAGAAAAATCGCGCACGTGCTTCCGCCACGCAGAATGATGTACACTTATCATATATTTGTCAGATATACTTAACACTATTTTAATGTATGTTTAGCATAATTTTACCGCATATTAAAATGGTCAAACAAAAATATGTGGGGATCGTGAATCGGAATCAATTATAGAGAGAATCACACTCATTAACATGTGGGGACCGTGGATTAAGTAAATCAATTAGAGAGAGAGAAAATCAGACTCATTATTGTGCTGTATATTTAACATATATTTGATGTATACTTAAAACTATTTTGTTGTATGTTTAACATAATTTTACCGCATATTACAATTGTCAAACAAAATATATAAGATACAACAAAACACATATAAGATATCAAAAAACCACATATAAGTATACAACAACAAAAAATAAGTATACAACAACATAAATATATACATCAAAAATTAACTATTTATACAACAAAATACATCTAAGATACATCGAAAAACATCTAAGTCAAGTGTCAATAATTCTCACTGCCTCCCGACATGTTTTAAAACCATTAGGAGAGAGATCTTCAACTGACACATAAAATTGCCAGCAGCACCATTCACAAGAATGTCGAGCTTTCCGAAATGCTTCACGGTTGCCTTGACCACTCTTTTCGCATCTTCTTGTTTCCTAACGTCCCCTTCAAACCCGACATCTTAAGAAAAAAAATTACCAATCAATGTTTTACATTTGCTTTAAAGTACTTGCAATTCCAAAAACTTTAATGGTTTCAACTCGGTGATCTATGATTGCCGATCAATATTTACCCATACAGAAAAGAATTGAGCAATCTTTCAGTGTTATAACTTCGAAAAGGCAAAAAAAATAAAAATAGAAGTAAATAAAGCAGAAAGTGGATGAAGAAAAGGAAATATAACAAAAATCCATGGTAGACTGGTAGTTAATTTCCCAAAAGGAAAAAGAGAGATTACTTACGGAGATGCCAAGGGAGTGGAGGGCTGAAACGGCGTCGTCGACGGAAAGATTTCTATGAAAAGGATTTCTCAGAGAAATACGCTTGTGAAGAGAAGGAAGTGGTTAATTATACAATTACATAACTACCCTTTTTAGGTTTAAAATAAATTGAAAATGATTATTAAATTGGATAAATCCTAACCATCTAAAATTACAAATTTGTGGCCAGGATTAGTCCACACTGTCTCACTCTAATTATCTGGTCTCATTTGATCCTATTCCTATATATATATATATATATATTATTTATTACGTGCTTGAACAATGAATAATACCGAATATCGTTCCATGTGGACCATGTCACAATTCAACTTTTATGTTGGTTCGTGGTGTATTTATTTAAAATTCACCTAAAGCAAAAAAAGCAAAATACGTATACCGAAAGTAGCAGTACCAACAAATCACCAAACAACGAGGATTATATTTGTATTATTTAGTATAGTTCCCAGAAACAACGGCAGCATACAATGTAAAATGCCGGCACATCAACGTCTTAGCCGCTCTTGTCGTCTGCCTCATCCGCGTGCCACGTTCCCCATAGTGGACCCCACGCACGGACCCACCCCCACACACATTAGCAAAATACTCTCTCTCATTGCTTGGGCGGCGGCCCCCTTCTCCAGTCAAACCCCTCGTTGACTGCGACCCCTACCCCCCCTTTACCCCCACCCCACCCGCCTAACATTTTCCTATATAAAAGAAGGCCTCTCCCCAAGTATCCCATAGCCCATTCTCGGCACACAATTTTTATAACCAGAGAAATTACATCACTACATCAAAAAACGGAGCATCCGTTAATTGGGAAGAAGAGGATAATGGCGATGAAGGACAAGGCTAACGGAGGTAACGCCAAGGTTAACGGCGTCAAGGAGGTCCACTACAGGGGCGTCCGAAAGAGGCCGTGGGGGCGCTACGCCGCCGAAATCCGCGACCCCGGCAAGAAGAGCCGCGTCTGGTTGGGCACATTCGACACCGCCGAGGAGGCGGCGCGTGCATACGACGCGGCAGCCCGCGAGTTCCGTGGGCCGAAGGCCAAGACCAACTTTCCCCACCCATCCGACGCCGCCGTCCACAGCCCCAGCCAGAGCAGCACCGTCGAGTCGTCCAGTGCCGACCTCAACCCACGCGGCGCCCCGGTGGAGCTAGATCTCACGCGCCACCTCGGCGCCAACCCCGAAAACAAGGGAGTCACCGTCGCGGCGCCAGGTGGGCTGAATCCCATTAACGGGTACCAGTTTTTCCGGCAACAGCCGGCGATGGCTGTCTTGCCCAACGGGCAACATGTTTTTCTATTTGATCCGTCGGTGCAGCCGGGTATGGCGGCGGCGTATCGGCTGAACCAGGTTGGGGGTGGGTTTCCACGCGGCGGCGCGTTGCAGAGCGAGTCCGACACTTCGTCGGTGGTGGATGAGAACCATTTTGATGGGTCTGATGCAAAGAGAGGTCTGGATCTCGATCTTAACCTGCCCCCACCTGTTGAAGCCTGAAGCTTGACGGTAACGGAGAAGATAACTGACGATTGATGTGTAAATATACTTCAAAAAAATAGATCCATCGTTTTTTTTTGCAGCTGAGAGTAATTTCTCTAGTTGTTACAATTGTGGCCGGTTATTAGGGTTCCATTAATTTTCCTTATCCTATTTGGAAAAAAAAATTCAAAAAATTCAAAGTTGTTTTTGAGTAATTTGATGTAATTTATTTAGATTGCATTGCATCAGATCCGAAATTAGAGTTGTGACATAATATTAAGTGGATGTAATATCTAAATCTGATTTTTCTGAATGACATTTTGTCTGAATTTTAGTCCTATTAACTTTTGAGTAAATAACGGGTTATTTTGACAAAAGATGAGAGAGATCTAATTCTTTCTGATATAATTGTCCATGGATAAAATATGCGTAGATTGCATAAAATTAATGGAAATACATAACCTTTTTTTTGGCGCACTTGTTTCATAATAATATTAATTATAGTGAAGAATCAAATAAGCATAAAGGCATAGATATTAGACCTAAGTAGTATTGAGAACAATAAAATAAAAAATTCAAATGTTAAACAAGAAAATAGACCTAAATTTTTTATTACATAAATTTATTAGAATATAAAACCTTAATAAAAAAAATCTAAATAAAAAAAAGTGGTCAAAAAGTAAAGCATGAAAGAAGATGTTGTGGCAAGACAAGGAGGAGAGAGAGAGGGCACCGACGGCGAGACAGGAAGATGAATTGAAATAGCGGCGGGCCCCACATAGACAGACCTACGAATTCCGTGTTGACGGGGTACATGTCGTGCCTAAGGTGGACGGCACGTGTTACTTTTTGCTTGCCGCCCACTATAATTAATTATTTGGGTGATTTTTTTATTTATTAATTTACTACTTAATTTGGATATAAATATGAAAATTTAATAGAGATATGTGAATTTTACTCAATTTCTCAATAGTAAAGTTTTTTAAATTAGTGGTACTGCTCAGCTTGAGTAAGAAACTACCATAGAAAAAGTACTTTCTTTATTCTAAAATTTTATTTAATATTAGATTTTCAGAAAAGAGTAAAAAGTACAAGTTTCAATTTTTGTTTGTACTATTTGATGGAGTCAAAATGTAAATTCTATTTTTTTACTATTTATTTGATTATAGCATTATCTAATTTCAAAATTAATTATTTGATTGTTTCATAATTATTAATTGTTGGTTTAAAGTCCATGAATCCTAAATTTTTATACCAATCCATGAGGTGCACTTTAGATTATTCTCCGGAAATGTGTTGATTATAGATTACAATGGTTTTCCTTGGACAACTTAAAGCCCTTATAACCTTTGTCTCTAAGCACCACAAGATTGCCGTTGCTATTGGAGTTAAATTGACTCTAGTGGAGTTACATTTACTCTAGGACTTGGAATGTTTAATTATCAGACAAATTACTTTAATTTGAAATGATCTATATTTTTTAACAGCATCACTTTCAAAATAATAGTGTAAATGTAGTACGCAATAAGGGTCATCATTTTAAATGATATAATAGTTCTAAAACCAAATAAATTTACAATTTATACATAAGAAAAGACCATTTCATGTTTTAGTGAAAAAGAACAAAATATGCGCTTTTACTAGAGCCAACAATTCCACTGGGCCAGGCTCGAAAATAGGCCCGATCAGTCGGACTGACCCGACATAAAATGAATTATACAAGTTTCGGTTGGGTCTTAAAAAAACCCTGCTCGACCCTATGGCCCGACAAACCGGTATTAGGCTGGCTCATGCCCAACTTAATTGTCACCTCTAACTTTTACTCATGTTTGAACATCTAGTTGGCAGAAACACACTAGTCATATGATGTTTTGACTTTAGTGATGGTAAAATGAGTTTTATGCAAGGTAATAAAATGACAGAGAACTAGTAGAACTGATTTTCAGAAAATATATTATTCATTCACTCTTATTTTTTCTCTAATCAATCATATTTACACATCTTTCTAGAGACAACAAATCATTATTACACATTTTCGACAAATTTTACTATTCACTCACTATCACATTTTTAACTTCCAATGATATTCAAATCATTTCTCTTAATATTTATATATCAGATCAACTTTCATTATTGTATTTTCATCTCATATCAATTCACATTCACAAAATTCAATCTTTCCCCTCAATTGTTTTTTTATCATTTATTTTCCAACAAAAATGTATCCAATCGCACCTTAAAGAGTATAAAGTCATTAAAATAAAAGGAAGGGTTAGTTACAAAAAAATACCTTGAGGTTTGATTTAATTACAAAACAACCAGGTTAACTTTTAAAATTATAAAAAGTACCTTAGAGGTTTTATTATATCTAACATTTATCCCTTTATAAGAAAAATATTTCAAAAATACTCCTTTACATTTATAATAACGTTGCAGTTTGCCCCTTAATTTTAACACTAAATTTTGTAATTTTAAAAATTAGTTAGATTTTTTTGTAATTACTTAAAACCTCAAGGGTACTTTTTGTAATTATCCCTAGAAGGCTAGAAAGAATCTGAGGCGGCAAACGGAAATTTACCTAATGTTAAAAATCCCACTATAACGTGAGTCTACTAAAATATATTAAAGTGTTTTATGATTGGATAAAATGTTGGGTGGGAAACAAGAAGCGTGTGGGGGAGCGGGAGGCCGACAAGGGACGGTGGGCTCCACGGCGGAGGAAATGGGGATGTGGCGCCATCCGCTGCCGCTTTCGATGGGGCCCACATTTTGCTGTGCGTCGGCGGAATTTGTGGAGTAGACTTTTGGTTTCAGGCTTTGATGCTATCCCCCACAATAAGCCCCGTAGTCATGATGCCATGCGGCAACTTCTCCTTGGCTTTATGGAATGGGTCAAATCTAATATCATTGGGGAATCCGTTTAAATTTTCATTTACTCTTCAATTTTGAATAATTAACTTCTGTTAGGGGTTGATTTTGTTCCTCTCTTGGCAGACAAGTTTGGTCTTATATTTCAATATTGAAATACTAATCCCCCTTTCTCACAAAATTAAAGCTCTTATTTAATCTGATTTTATGAAATTGTTCAAGTTTTTCTTTTAAATATTGTTCAAGCTAAGGCCCCAACCCACTACACAAATGTAGAAGTCTGTGGCATTTGAAAAATAACTCTACACATTGCCCATTAAGGTTCTCTCTCAAATAATTTTCAACAGTTCTTCATTAGCGTCATCTCTCTGTCTTTTTTTCTCATTTTTTTAAAAAATGTCCTTTAAATAGTTGAGAAAAAAGGCATCACAGTATTATTTTTACGACTGTCAATTGTGAAAACACGATAAAATTGGTGCATATTTGCTAAAATAGTGTCGATTAAAATATTGAAAATGGTTTAGATTCCATTATTTGTAGTTTTGGATTCCATTATTCCAAGTGATTACATTAAATAACAACATTTTGTTGTCAATACCAAAAAAGAATTTAGATCATTAAATATGTTAATTATATTAAATAATTAAAAGTATTATTCCAAATCAATGTATAGTGTCTTTTCAGAAAAAAAATAAAGAATTTATTTTTTATTTTAAACTAATATAATTCATATAAAAATATCTTTGATTCAAAATAATCAATTTCAATTCATAACATAAAACAAAAAATATTTTTCAATTTAAAATATTTCCAAAACTGGATAAAAGTATTTGAAAATGAATAAAGCAGACATCCTATTTCATGGGGTGCAAAAGAAATTACAAAAAGATAAAAGAGAGCGAGTAAGGAGCACCGGAAAACAAAGCGCGTAGAAAAGGTAATTTAGGTTGAGGAAAGAAACAAGAAAGGACACATCAAAGCACGTGGGGGCGGCGACCCAGTACGAGCGCGTCTGCAACTACCCGTGAATCACAATTCACACCTCTCTCTCTAATTTATATATTTAAATATCAATATAACAAAAGGAAAAAAGAAAAATGTGTTTATATAGCAGCGACGTGTCGTAAAGAAGGACAGAAAGGCAAGCGCCGCCTGGGCCGGCAGAGTCGGCTGGGGGTGGGGACCGCCCCACCACCCACTGCTCTTAAGTTGCGTAATTATTCGCCACGTCTCACGTGCTTTCTTCATCATCCACTGCCTCACCAAAAACCATTCGCGGCGGCTGCCCCCTTTCTTTTGTATTTATTTCCCTTTTCCCTATAAATTTTAGGTCATTTAGCGGAGAAATTATATGGTTGTTTGAGAGCATTTTTAAAATGGACTTTTGGATTCAGAAGTCAATTTCAATAACAATTAATATTTGGTGGTTAATTTAGAATAAACTTTTAGATAAGGCAGTTCATTCCAGAGAAGTGAGAATATGAGATTTTTTGAAAAATCCATTTCGGATAAGTCTATTTTCTAAATGGACTTTTTCATAACTGCTCTCAAACATTCGTGTCGATAAAATAACAACACGAGACAATAAACTCAAATATGAACACGACACGATAAGAAATTGAACATTTATATGACTGTACCGATACGAATACGAGAACAATTTTTTTTGTTGTTGACATGACGCTACAAGTAAAAAAAAAAATAATTTACACGTTAATATATGTTAACAAAATATACGAAATGGCACAATACAAACCGCAAAAATGTCAAAAAAAAAATACAAAATATGAGGTTATTGTGTAATTAACAGGTAAATGTGCATTATCATGTCACCATCTTGTAACTAACAAATAAACGTATCATTATTGTGACGCTAACGGAATAATATGTCACTAGCCGATTAAAGTTCTACTTATTATTTTTTTTCTTGTTTACACGGACGCGATATTTTTATGGCTAAACACAAACCATTTATTTTCTCATTTTTTTTTGATGTGCTATTGTGTTGTGTCAATTACTTTCACTCATCACTATGTGCTTTTAAAAATTTTATTTTTACATTCATAATGGTTTTGGAGATAATATTTATTAAAGTTTAGAAATTTTATTAAAAATTCTAATATAAAAGTTTAGAAATTTTATTAAAAATTCTACTATATTACTATTGGAACATAGAGAGTATCGTTACCCAATCTGTTTTATTCGATGTATTTTAAAATTTCTGGCAATCGCGATGGGGGCCACAGCCGAACTTGAGACCGATTTTCGGGTAGAATCTTGCTGGGGAAGATGGGAAATTGCTTCATATTGACTTTGTGAGTTAGTTTGTTGCAACAGCTACTTAAGTGAAGTTTTCAATTTTTTTAGTACAGTTTTCATTTTCAGTTTAATATAGCGTTTGACATAATTCTTAATTTAAATGGAAAAGAAATTCAATAACCTTTTTATTTTGTTTAAATAAAATAGTTAAACCTTTCAAAATAAAATAAACTAGTTGCATATCATTGTATATAAATATTAAGATTTAATAGTTAATTTTAAATAAATTTCATAATTACTACAATCAATAATCAGTGAAACACTACCGTTAACTAAACATACACTTATGACATAGATTTGATCTTCTTAATCTGATCATATTTTTATAATGAAAAAAAGCCTAATTTGATTAGATTATTGGAGATTAAAGGTAATAGAATCTTACCTTAATTCTACCACGGATCGATTACTATAGACGGGCCTTTGAGAGAAGTACGGATACATTTTCTTTATATTTGTTATCAACAGAGGCTACACCGGAGAAACTCAATGTCCATATATCTTTATTATTTTGCAGTTATATGAAACCTTGACAATAAATCACCTTAATTTTATTTGATGCCCAATTTTTATAAACATCACATTTATTATTCAATGTTTGCAAATTTGGAAAGTGAAGAAAATTTTAGGTTTCGTTTGCATTCACTTTTACTTTCATTTTGTGGAAGTATTTGACTAAATATGACTAGTGGAAACAAAGTTAGACTAATTTTTGGATAACTTGGTTTTATAGTTGTTTTCGAAAACAAAATATGTGTTATTTTGTTTATTTGTTTTGAAATAGGTTTGAAAAACAGGGTGTTGGTTTTAAAAATAAAGGTGTTATTTCTCAAAATACCTTCATAAAGTAAAACAAAATAAAATAGTTAAACAAAGAAAATACATGTTTATGGAAATTTGTATGTTGGACGAACATAGGCCCATTAGAAAAGACACATGTTGTGTCCATATAGCTTAAACAACAAGTCATTGGGCTCATTTGAAAGTGGATCATTAATGGCAGAACAATTTGCGACTGTTTTTCTTCTTTTTGGGCTTCTGGTATGCACTTCACTTTCAGACAGGCATTTTTCATCTCATTTTATTTATTTTTGGAGAAAATAGTTTGAAAACGTTTTTTTTTTCTTTTTTTTTTGGGAAAAATACGAAGGAATTTTGAAATTGTGATCAACGGAGATTAAGTTGAAATGATAGTGTAGCTACTTTGAGTTTTTGAAAAGCAATCACAACCTTAATTATTTTCTTTGTAATTATGTTATCATTGTAAAATTCATATGTTAAATATTAGGAAGGGCCGCATTTGAACTTCTTAACCTCGTCTATAAGAGATGAGGAATAGGAATAGCAATGGGTGTGGTATCTACTCATTTTAAGGGTGTTCATACCCGAACCATATAATATTGATATTGTCAAAACCCGTCCAAGAAATTATGTCTTTTTACCGTACTAGAGTGCCCGTACCAAATACTACTTTTCTGATACCCGCATACTACCCGTACATGACCAAAATTCATTTATTTTAATTTATATAAAAGTACAAACTATTATCCCATGGGGTGACCGAGTGGATCGAGTAGGATGAGTTCTTGACGCCAAATGATTTCAAGTTCGAATTTCCACATCATGCACTACTTGGTCGAAAGCATATCGCATAGGAGTCGAAACCGCTTTGCAGTAGCTTTATCTCTTAGCATGGTTTGCGATCTTATCATGCGTGAAACCGAAAGTTTATCCAATGCACACCTCTAGTGTAGGAGCCGCGAGTTTTCCACTTATCTATATATAAATAAAAAGGTACAAGCTAAAATCACCATCTATTGACAATAAAAGAACCAACATAATGCATAGGTAGGACACATGTCTAGTATATATGGACAGTAAATGTTGTTATAAATTCTCAATAATAAAGGCACTTCCCAATTATTCACATTTCTTCCCCATAGTTCTGCCAATAGTCGTCAACCATACCCTTGCAAGTATGGGCTCATGTCTCATGAACACCAACATCCAATTTTGATTTTTCATCCAAATAAAATGACCAATATTTAATTTATACTCTAGCAGTATTAACACCATCATCATCACAATAATTAAGAGCACAAAACTTAAATATAAGACTCAATCGATTCGCATGTAAGAGTTTTATCGACTTTGATATGAACTTATAAAAATAAACACTGCTATTTATATTTTGTTATTTAAAACGAAAGATACATGTATACCTTAGAAGAGTCGACTACGACATAATTCAAATTTTTTTTATACAACCAAATGAAAAGGAAAAAAAATATAAAATATAAAATAAAAAATATTAGATACATGAATGTTTGAGGGGTGGGGGCAATAAGTCATTGCAAAGGCATGTGGGATATATACTATATAGTGGGGGACCTCAATTGAAAATTGAAATTTGAAATTATAAGGTCCCTTTAGCATGGGCTGGTCTTTTACCCCAAAACAACCTTAGACACAACATTATACTTTGTGTGTATTTGGGGCAAGAGTACAATTAACAACCCCCCCCCCCCCACCCACCCCACCACACACACACCACCCCCAACCCACCCCTACTGCTACTTTCCTTGCTGTCCACCAGATAAGTTGCCCTCCTAGGAAACACACATAAATTATGCATTTACATTATTCAAAAAGTTGGTGTACTCATTCCATCATTGTGTTATTCTCAAAATGAGAATATGATAAAAGGAGTTTAAAAATTTCAAAACCATATATATTATTCACAACCATCATTTTATGTGGTTAATTAATTCGATTCCGATATAATGTTTTTTATTTATGAAATTTGAAATTTGAAAAGTATTGTGTATTTTTCATATTATTGTTCTTGAAAAGTTGAAATTAGTGATTGAAGTTAGTTACACTCCCTGTTGTAATACTCCAATCTCCCCGTGAATTGGTTATTCCTAAACGTGTCATGAAGGGTATAACGAACATACCCTGTCTCTACATTAGAGTATTAGACTAAGATCATGGCCCGAAAGATCAAAAACTGCTAATTCACACAAGAGTTGTATGCGTTATAACAACGGAAAAAGCAACCCGAGATCACTTAACACAACGGTATGAACATGATGATCCTTTTCCTTGTTTTTTTTTTTTTAATTTTCATTTGTTCTGTATCGGGAATATCTAAAAATGGAATTAATCGGAATACATGATTAATTTTCAACAAAATAATTAATAAACCCTACGAAAACTGAAAATTAATAGCGAGTAAAACAAATTAATATGTATATATATCTTTATAGGATTTGGTTCAAATGAGACCACACTCCCTAGGTGAGACAGTGTGGAATCATCTTACCCATTGACCTTAAAAAATGAAGGGATGTGATTAATTTATTTTCTTTTTTAATTTCCCTGATTTCCGCCAATTTAAGGGTAAGATTGTAATTTTGTAATTCAAATTAGTGGTCCCAACGGGTTTTCTGGTAAGTTTGACTTTTTGAAACCGTTTTTATGGGCTGAGATTGAAATTGCCGGATTTTGTGGCGGAATTTAAGGAACCTGTTTTCTTTCCAAATATATTTATTTTACAGTATAGTTAGGGTTCTTCTACTGCATAATTAGACATCAAATAATGCATATTTAGTTGTTTTGTTGGCATTGTTTTACGAAAATAATACAGAATTGAATATAACGTACTGCATATTTAGTTATTCTACACTGTATAAATAGGTTCAATATAATGCATATTTAGTTATGAAAATGGGATGTTGCTTTTGAAAATTATAAAAATGGGATGTTACATAATGTACTGCATATTTAGTTATTCCCTAGTTAGTTGATTTTGTTGCATAGTTTATGACGTATTGCATAGTTGGGTATATTGTACTACATATTAGTTTTTTTACGCTGCATAGATAGGTTTCAGATAATACATATTTAGTTGATTTTTGTTGCATATTTTCAAATATGTAATATCCTACAGATGTATGCATCGTTTCATAAGTATCTATGCAACATTTCATAAGTATTTATACATCATTTCATAAGTATCTATGCATCGTCTTATTCGTGAAAATTACAGTTTTTTAAGAGTTGATGTTAATGGCTTAATTTCGAGTTCTCCATCAATGTCTACACCATTGATGTTGTTGGGTAGAGTTTTTTGTACGACTGATGATTCATCATGCATCATGATTCGAACATAAGCGCATCTTCTTCACTGTTTTATTTTTCACAGTTCGAGTTCTTCAAATTTGCATTAATGGTGGAATTGAGAGAGAGAGAGTATTTTTCACATTTCGAGTTCTTCAAATTTGCGTTAATGGTGGAATTGTGTGTGTGTGTGTGTGTGTGTGAGAGAGAGAGAGAGAGAGAGAGAGAGAGAGAGAGAGAGAGAGAGAGAGAGAGAGAGAGACATTTGAGATGAGAGATGCATGAGAGAGTTTATTCCATTTTTATAACTAGCTTGTTATGTTATTTTACCCTATTACCCTTATGTTGATTAAATTAATGTTTTAATATAATTTTTATCCATAAAATCACACACATTGATTAATAGTGGGGTATGGTTGAGTTTAATCCATTGTGTCTCCACCTAGAGACATGGTCTCACTTGATCCTGCCCTATCTTTATATATTGTTGTATTCCATTATTTAGGTCTCGAATCAAGTATATCTAAAAGGTCTAGAATCTACAAACAAACAGGTTATAAATAGAGGTCTTTAAATTGGCAGCAACCTAACCCTCGAGTTATATAATGTGAAACCAGCTGCAGACAAGAAGTAATGTCTCAGACATTATATGGGCACATAATTGAGCCGTGGATTAGTTCTATATACTATCAAAACTTTATCCAATTGTCCGAAAATTGAAGGACAAGTCATAACGAGCCAATTCAATTCCTTTTGTCCTCCTATATATTGACTATTATTGAGTAGGCAATCTAAGCATTTTCAAACAATTATTATTTCTTCTATTATATTACTATCATTATTATCATTATCATTATTGTTGATGATATGCTGCAGCTTTTTAATTTTAGCTAGTGAAAATGATTAGTTGCAATAAATGTTTGAGATTTGATAAACCTTAAATTAGAAATTAGGTACATCGTGATACCAAAAACAAATCAAATTCAATAAACTATCATTAATTCGAGGAAATATGGTTCTTAGTGGCTTGAATAAAAATAAATTTAATCTTCTAGGGAACAGATGGATGATGATAAATTTGGACTTCGGGGACTATGTATATGTCTTGTACGTCAGTAATATATATCTGGTGTCTCTAAAATTTAGATTCCGTTGGGTTTACATATGACTTGGATCTGTTGGGTCTAATATATAATTGGATTCAAATCAAAATAAATTCGATATATGCTCGATTCGAGATAGATAGTTAAAAACATATTTAAGCTCGGTTAGTTAACATAACGAACCAAGTTTGAACATATTTTTCCGTCTACTAAGATGTAAAACTTGGTTCGAGCTCGACTTGATTTGTAAAAAACGTGAAATAAAAATCAAGTTACTCGAGCTCAATTCGTGTAAATTATAGCAATCAAATGTATATCATGGCCCTGTTCAAACATAAGTTTCGAAACTATATTAAAATTTAAATAAGCTTGAACAATATTATGTCCGATTCGACTCGACTCGACTCGTTTATCCCTTAAATGGGAATAGCTAGCCCTATATTAAGATTAAGTATCCCATTAAAACTTAATCATCATGTGATCATACAAGCAATAAAAAGGCCAAAGCTCATCCTGATCCAATGCCCATGACCTTTTTTCTTTGCATGCTTGCCACTTGTCTTGGATTTGCTTGCCATTGCCACATCAATGGCGGTATCTTCTATGCTGCCAAAATAGCGATTTCTTTTCCCAGTGAACCACGTTTTCCTACTTGAATTTGTAATTGAATACCAATTAAACCTTTTTCAGTCCTATTGATATATACCCTCCCATTTAATATGAACTCATTTGCAATTATCGATTTGATAAAATAATTTAGATAAGTTTAAATGCTATAATTGAGTTCTATAGCTTTGAGAACTATGATTGTGATGTTTGATTATTTTAGCAGGATAGATTGACATATATGATAAAATTGGATAAATTTTCGAAATGATCAAATTACCCAAATGAAACTTAGAAAGATAATATTACCCACACAAATGAGGGATTAATCAATGAATGTTCACATGAAGAATAGAATTAGGTGAGATTATATAATTGCACCCGATAGTCTATACCAATTATCATAAGGAGTAGAACAAAAAGCGAGTCAGGACTCGTATCATGGACAATGGTAAAAAATCCCAAATAATATTCGTATCATGGACAATGGTAAAATTTCCCAAATAATATTTGATTAAATTATTTATCCTGGACAATCAAATTTTCCAGACGAGTTTAATCTATCAGGTTACAATTTGAAAGTTGCTCTTACACGAGTTCACTCAACCCCACTGACTTCAATTCACAACGTACTGAGGTAACAATAAATCCATATGTAGTGTAATATTATCCATTTCAATTGTTGCTGCGTTTTTTCTAGTGAAAAGGTTGTTATTTCTTATTTATTTTTTTGAGGAATAATAAGAAAAATTAAGCAGTGAAAATTGAACTTAAATTTTACGAGCTTGTTTTTTCCAGCTTATTTCGTACCACATATTTACATTTGTTTCCATTAGAAATTTTGTCCGTTTTCAGTGCTAATTACCTAATAGATATAATCAATAATATACAAGTTCGTGGCATTTACGAATAGACTACAAATACAAATGATTTTTTCCGAGAACAAATACAACATATTTCTACACACTATTTTTATAGGTGTAGTGATTGTTAACTTCAAATTATGCCGAATAATTATATATGTTCCGAAGCATACAACGTATAACACTTACATTTAATGTCACGGGTTATTATATCCCAAATAAAAAATTATAAAAATTTCCGTTGAATTATTTTATATGATAACCAGAACAACAAACTTAATTCTATTTACAAAACCACTACAAATGTTGAAAAATTACATACACAATAAATATAGATTCGATCTTTTACCAACAAACCGTAGAGATAACTCAAATTGCGGACAAGCATACCTTAAGTGGCTTGACTTAAAAGCTCAAAACTTAACTAATCAAACTATTTATCTATTTAATAATTAATATTGAGAATGGAATAAACATTAATCACTTAAAACACTTTTGAACTTGAAATTGTTTATGAATATTCCCACCATGCTGGCCTTTAGCATTTTTTTAGGGATGTCTTAGCATTTTTCACATAACATAAATTAAGCGTACATATGGATATAATCAATGAAACTTTTGATTTCACACCTCCATTCTTGGCTCTCCATAATGGCAACAATCTTTAGTTTCGCATCAAGACCCTCCACACATTCTTTTGATTTGTTAATCCAAATAAATCCTAATTTTTCTTAATTTAAATATTCAAATAAAAACACCAAAAATAATATTCACTCGTGATTCAGTATATCTCAGATTAGAAAGTCAATTAATTATCTTATCTTCTGAAGAATATGAACCTTTCAACAACATTCAAAAACTCCCATTAAGAGAAGATATGCACGTATATACAAAACAGGCAACAACATTAACATAAATTTCTTGTTAATTAATCCAACAGATCAGAGATCATAATATTTTACAAACATCAATTCACAGTGATCACCGTAAACTTCCAGCTGATCATCAACAAGAATACATATCATATCACAATCTCAACTTAAACACAAAAACTGACAAATTATTAATTAGTACAAACACCCATAATTAACAATACTCATAAAAATTAAAAAACCCATCACCAAAACAATCCGCATCAAAAATAATCACAAAACCCACCACCATTCTGGCCTATACATACACTCGCCTTGTGTATGTACTATGTATATATCCTTATATACAAAAATCACCTTCAAAATCTCCATACCTTCTCTTGTGGTCCCATCATTTTTGAAATCATTATTTAGGTGAGTAAATCATTGACCCACCCAAGATCCGGCCCGCCCAAATTGCTCTCATTATTGTACTTGCTATCCTCCATTAAATTCCTGCCAGAAAAATCTCCATGAAAGAATTTGCTATTTCCAGTACGGCTAACACCTGGATTCGGTGTGGAAGGAGATAAAACAAACTGGGGTTGCTCTTCCACGTTGAAATTCACATCGAGCCACGGTAAACTGCTAGCTGGGCCTACGGCCTGAGGCGTGGACCCAGACGCAGCAGCTTCAGACATGTTGATGGCTTCGAAAGAAGCCATCAACTCAGTCAGCGCGTCCTTGTAACTCAACCCGCCATTATTAAACTGATCCAACCGACGATCGTACGGGGAGAATTCCGACACCGGAGAGATCGGCGGCGACAGCGGCGGAGACGCGTGGGACATCCCCATCAGCGTCGAAGTCGGGGAAGCCGTCATGGAGTGGCAGAAGACACAGCAGCGGTTGAGACTATTATGGTGTACGTACTTCTTCTCCGCCGCGGATGGAGATTCCATCTCCATCCGCGGAGGAGAAGGTGGGCTCTCAGGCACGATACGCAGCTGTCGTGTCGAGTGAGCGAAAAAACACACCTTACGCTTACAATTCTTCCCATCCTTGCACGCCTCGGTGCGGTAGCGCGTGGGGTGTAGCCAGCACTCGAAAACCCCGTGCGAGAACTCGCAGTTATCGCCCTTGCCGCAATGGCCTTTCCGGAAATCGGAGCAGACGGTTCCGGAATATAGGTACCTCCTCGGATCCCTCCTCCGGGCTTTTTCGCCCGGGTGAGCGAACGGGCAGTCGGTCCAGTCATGGCTCCGGCTCCGATTGCATTTCCGGACCTTGAACTCGTAGATCCGGAAATGGTCGGAGGAGTACGGGTCGGAGTCGTCGGAGTCGTCGACGTTGTTGTAGGGGAGGAATTTCGAGAACACGGCGTCCTCCGCCTTGGGGGAGTCCATGTACACGTCAGCGGCGGCGGAGGGTGACGACGCCGCCGCTGCGCGGCGGCTGAGGAGCTTCCGCGGTGGGATGTCGATTTCGCGGAGGGATTTTTTGGCGAGGTAGAGTTGGTGAGCGTGGTGAAACTTGTGTTGTTGCTCGGCGCAAATACTTCCCATCATTTTTTCTTTTTTGTTTATTTTTTTTTAATGTGTTGGGGACATGAGAGAGAGATGAGTAAATTGGTAGATACATATTGGAGATTTATATACAAAGAGAGGGGGTGACGAGGATGGTGTGAGGTATGGGCGAGGAGGTGCGTGGCGGCATAGTATTAGGGTTTGATGCATGCAGAGTGAGATATGTGGCAGCTCGATATTACACTATTTTGCATGCAAACTTACTTTTGTCGTCTCTGTTTCATGGCACTGTTTTTGTACTTTTGCTTGTTGCTGTCATCATGGTTTTTATTATACGAGAATTCTTGGGGTTTTGGGACAATTTTGGACTATGCACTATCTTGAGGTTTTATTTGTTAACAAAGATTTGGTTTATATTGGGACTTAATTTATTAATTATTATGATTAATGAGATTTTTTATATTATAAGTTGGATTCAATGAAATCCGATCCACCAACTGTGAGTAATTAATAATGTGATTTTTGAAACAGATGCTAAAGTAGTTGTGGATGGTGTGGTTGTATCTGTTAGTGGGGAGTTAGAATTTGATGCCATTCTAGATGAATGTCGTCAATTACTTTTTGGTGAACCATCTTTTCGGTGGCTTTTGTCCGACGTGAAGGAAATAAGGTTGCTCATGAGCTAGCAAAGAGATCGTTCTCTTGTGTTAGTCCATCAGTGTGGACTTGTCCACCCCCTTGTATCGAACATTTGTTGCTTGAGGATGTTTCTAATGAATAAAATTTATTTTCTGGTGTCAAAAAAAAAAAAAAAAAAAACTGTGAGTAATTAAAAGTCCAATGGGCCGATATACACTTTCTAAGAAATAGATAAGCCTATGGAAAGATTGTGCAGTGTGGCTAAGTATGGGCATCGGGTCATATAGTTGGGTAATTGGGTACACCGTACACAAATTGTTGGGTGGAATTTTTTTTTCTTTTTATTTTATGAATTATGTCAATTAAATTTTTGAAATACCGAGAGAGCTAGTTAACCAAATGACTGTTTATATTTTGGGACTTGACCTCATGGACCTTTTCTATAATTTGATAGAGAGCATCCCGGTAATGTTACCTCTTTGAGCCTATAATAAACTTGTTAGCTTATGTAGAGATGAAAACGGGGCAAATTTGGGACATATTTCAAACATATTTGGCTAAACTCGGGACTCACCCCGCCCTGCCATTCCGGCCTTGGACCCATAATGTAAAATTAAATTGTAATTTTGCTTCTAAATAGTTATTTTGCTCAAAGGAAAAGAGATATCATAAATTACATGAAGCAAGAAGAACCTCCATTAGTGCATCTCTACCCAACTTCAGATCCAATACTATTACAGTAAATATAGGAAAAAAATCATTTTCTACCCAACTCTAATTTTTACAATAATTTTGGTGTGGTGGATAGTGTTATATCAATACAAATTACAAATATCCAACCCCCCTTCCTCTTAGCCCACCAATTTTCTTCTACTTCAAATTTAAGCTGCAATTGTATCCTATATTTTATATGTAATTAATTTATCTCATGATATAAAATATATAAATTTGATATGTAGTAACTATTCTGGATGAATATTTATAATAATTGATTATTATAACTAAAAATAAGTTTTTATCGATAAATTGTTATAATGTAAACATAACATTTTTTTATAAACTATAACAATTAACAAATAATTATAATTTTATGTTTGTCTTTTTAATTCTACTTGGTGTGTGGTTGCTACCAAAAACGACCTCCTCTCGCCGATCACCTTCCAAGACGAACTCCTCCGCGAAACCTGCACAAGGGGGGCCGGAGGGGGGCTCCGACGTACCCTCTCCGATGCTTAAGTCAGTGACTTGGAAGAGAAGCAAAAGGCAAAAGAGAGAAAGAGCAATGTAACAGTAAAAAATGAGATTATGTTTAGAATGAACCTGGGCTTGGGCTTTTATACCTTAGCTAGGATTAGAGTTTCCATAAAATCTGGGATTCCGTTACGATTTGGTGTCAGAGTCATTATTATATTAAGATCGGATCTTCTAAAACCCTAATTTTACGCCCTTAAGACCTCAGTTCTGACCTGACCTGAGTCACGTCGGATCAATGTTTTAATATTTTAGCCCTTGAAATCTCAAAGGCACCCTGCGAGCCCCACCTTCTTGAAATAACCCCGCCCCGATTGACCTCTTTTCTCATATCCCCGAGGTTCCTTTAGGATGCACCAGACCAAATATACCCTTAAAGTACAACAGGCCATCTTTAAGCATACGAGGCTTAAGAGATCGGCCCAATACAACAAGTGTTATTAGTTCAGCCCTATGTTCAGGGCTTATCAGGTCGGCCCAATAAGCTAAGCCTTACACAGATCGACCCACTACTATGGGCCTTATAGAATCAATCGTGCTCAGGGCTTAAGAGGTCGGCCTAATACAATAGGCTTTGTCATTTCAGCCCAATGTTTATGGGCTTAATAGGTCGGCCCAATGCTCATGAGCCTTATCAGACCAGCCCAGTGCTTAATGCTTAACAGATCGGCCCAATGCTATGAGCCCTATCAGGTCGGCCCAGACCATATTTTATCCTTATCAGTGTGTAATGTAGTGTTTCATTTAATGTCATATTAATTGTAATATTTATTTTTGCAAATAATTAATTAACGCAATATTGATTAAATGCAAATTTTTTATTTAGTTACAGTAATAGTAATAAATTACAAATAAATGTATAAAAATTTGTCAAATGGAAAAAAAAGAATAAAATATTTATTTAGTATAAGATTTAGTGTAATATATTGGAGATTGCCTAACAAACCAACTATACATTAGGCGAAGAAAGGAAATATTGACGGGCGATGGCTCAAAATTTCCCATTTCTCCTTTTCCCACAAGGAAAAAGAGGCAAAAAAGAAAGGTATATTATATAAGCTTTTTGCATTGATTATAAAAACAAAATTAATTATCTTTTAAAATTATAAATATTCATTTTGAGGCTTGTGTTAATTTTATCAATACTACAGTGCAATTTGTAAAATAGAAATAGCTGAAATTCTAGAAATTTTTAAATATGTTTTGTAATAATTAAATCTAAAAATATTAAAATCCAAGAAAAAGGATTTTAATAAATAATCAGGCCAAAATTTGTTTCTTGAACTTTGGAGTGTAGTTAAACTGGTTTCCCTTTAATCTTTTGCCCCACAATGGAAGTTAGCGAAGTTTTGTCGTGGTCTATACTTTAATGACGTAACCAGAGTTTGGGCCTCGGGTGAGCCCATTTGTCGTCTGGTGACAAATGACAATGGGTTTTCAAGGCCTGGCCCATTCTATGCTTGCCACGTACTCGACCATGAGGTGTCTCACGTGATTGTTCACGTGGCTACTGATTGCTTGTATTTACTTCAGCCACGTGGCATGTCACAGGTGGGCACCGCACCGTGCTTTGTACTTTAGTAATACAGAATTTGTACTCTAATATAATCAATACACGACAAACTTTAAATCAATAATATTTTTTAACATTTAATTTATACAAATTAGAACACCAATTCTATAAAATGAAAGCTATAAAAAATGAGTCTCTTAAAAAATGGCTTGGAGGAGGATTTCATATGTTTTGCTAAATTTGTATATTTTTTACTTGCTATATACTATATGATTTATATAATGGACACCAACAAAGTAAATAAACCAAGAGTTCTAGAACAACAATATACACAATCTGTATATATACTAATTACATAAGTCGAGTCCTGCTAAGCCCGTTACCTGACCCAAACTCGTCCAGGTTAACAATTCATACCCATAACCCACTCTAGATCAATTATTTGTCTTAGACAAGCCCCAAATGGGATGGGTATGATCCAGGTTCAAGTCTTACCCGAACCTATTGTTATTCCTATTTTTGTTATTAAGGATTTAAAATCCCTAACTCCAAATCCATTAATCCACATGAATCCGAAAGTTATTTCCAAAAAACATCACTCGCAAGAGAATACAAAATAGGCAAACATCAATAGGGCAAGTATGTAAACATATGTATACACAAAAGGCTCAACACTCATAAAGAGACATGAAAATAGTGACAACGGTTATGTCCATGTATGTAAACTAATGATTGATCATATGTTCTTCATATATACAGAGAGTCTCCTTCACGATGCAGTATAAAAAAAAACAACTTTACGGGCAATTTACACGATAACATGATTTCGCTCCTTGAATCGTCTAATTCCGAATAAAAACATTTAGCAAGCATAATAACACGATAAAATTACAGATTAATGAAACCTCACAACAATGCAGGAGATATCATCCTTGCTTTTCCTCGACACCGCCTCATCAGCCAGATACTTTGCTGCTGAGTGAGAGTCCTTAATGTTTCTAATGGAGTCCACAGCTTCCTGGTTCGACATGACCTATGAAGAAGGTTCGACAAGAATAATGATATCTTTACGGAATAAGAAATAAGAACACGAATGAAAAAAGATGACTTCTCGTTTTTTATTTTCTCGATTATTTTGCTACCCTACGCGAATATGCCCAAGATTTAGGTTAATTACGAAAAAGTACCCTTAAGATCACTCTAATTACAAAAAGGGTGTCTGTAATGCCTCAAGGGGTATTTGTAATTTGAAAGATAACTGGACCTTTTTTGTGATTTGACTAAACCTCCTAGGTAGTTTTTGAAATTTATCCATTTTCAAATAATAAGCTGGGCTGCGGGCGGTCTAAGCACATTCTGGCGTCTCTGTCACCCCGAGTCAGGGACATATGCAAACATTAAAATTAGGGATAACTACAAAAACCACCCCCGAGATTTGAGCTAATAACAAAAAAACCCAGAGGTTCTTGAAAATTACAAAATTACAGTTACCCCTTTACATTTAAGCAGAATCAAACCACAGGCAAGTTTTTTGTATTTTAAAACTTCTCTGTTTTTTTTTTCTGATTACCATAAACCTCAGGGGTATTTTTTGTAGTTATACCATAAAATTGTAGCATAAGAAAAAGGTAAAAAATTTAGCGAAGTTTGAGATTTGTTCCACCTTCCACAATCCATCGCTAGCTAAGATGACAAACTCAACATCATCATCTATTATCTCGACTGCTGTATCCGGCTCCGAGCTAAGATGTCTCTTCAAGCTCTTGTCACCAAATGCCCTAGCCACTGCCAGCTGACCATCAACTCGAGGGACGTCACCTGTTGGAACAACAAACTCTCAACTTTTAGTGGAAAAATCGGTCTAAAGTTTATATGTAAATGGCATCTGTATTTAATCACAAATGTTCATCGGAACAAGTACTTTGAGAAGGCAAACTGATTTATGGGAGTGTTTACAAAAACTTTTGTTTTTTGAAAAATTGATTTATTGTAGCAAGCATAAAAGTAGTTGAGAATAAAAAATTAGTAGTGTTTGCAAATAGAATCCGAATTTGAGAGCGTTTGGTGAAAAATTTGTAAAAATACTTTATTTGTTTGTAAAAGTCAAACCAGAAACAGAATCAGGAATCTAAATCACCCATCTCACTACTTTTAGATTTTGACTAAACGAAGCAGAATCAGCAAAAAGTTAGCATTTGCAAACACTAAAAAGTGATTTTTCCAACCAAATGCTTAGAAGCACTTGTTTTTAGTGATTGGAAACACTCCCTATATATATACCTAATCCAAGAAAAAAAGACACTCGACTTAAATACTATTGATTCCATGAGTTTCAATTTCAAGCAAATAAGTATGAAAGTCGTGATTAGTTTTGGAAGAACACCTATCCAGGCAGACAGTCCCTCAAGGCTTCCATGAAAATACAGATTTAGGAGAAAAAAAGATAAAAAAGACCGAAAAACAGAGGACTCCCGGAAAAGTTGAACCAAATATAGCACATGATAGTAAAAAAGACAAATAAATCAAGTGAGTTGCTAACAACCAAAATATCCTCTGTATGCAGAACTTAATTCCATAAAAGTCTAACCTGGAAGGTTTGACACAAATCCACCCTTGCTCTCGATTAACTTCTTTTCCTTGCTTGGCTCATGATCAACGGATAGTTGTTTGGCAACACCTTTCTTAGAGATAACAGCCCGAGAGTCTCCAACGTTTGCAACTACAAGTGTTTGTCCGTTGATCAATATTGCAGTAACGGCTGTCGACCCGCCTTTTCCCAACTTAAACGATTGCTCTAATATTTCCTTATCTGTTGTTTGATAGGCATTCTTTAGCGCATTCTTTGTGTCGGTCCAAAAATCACTCTGTTTAAGCAAAACAATAAGCAGAAAATTTAGAGAAATTAATGGAGTGTTTGCAAATGTTTAAAAACAGTGATTGTCAGCTTTTGGTTTAAAAAAGTAGTTTTTAAGTGTTTTCAAATGTCAGCTTTGTTTCTAATTCTAAATAATTTAATCAGAATCTAAAACTAGGACATAGATGCTTTAGATTTCTGATTCTGTTTCATTTTTTTTTTAAATATGTGAAAACAATTTAACAACTTACTCACCAAACAATCTTTATCAACTTAATCAACATTCAACTTCTATTTGCAAATACTGCCAACTACTGATTTTTCAACTGTTTTTCATTTCTACTACAGTAAATCACTTCTTTCAAAAGCAGAAGTGTAGAACACACTTGCTAAGAAGGTAGAAGAAATGTTACCAATGCAAAAAAAGGTAAGAATTACATGAAACGTTATACAAGCAAACATTATTCTATAATAAGGTATTAGTTTTGTCAGATAATTCACGCATATCGACATTTTATATGAAATGAAACAGAAAAAGTACAATCACCTGCTTCAAAATACTGTCAAACAAGTGCTCTTGCAAGTATTTTGCGACATCATGCCCCATATGCCCATCGAATATAGCAAATAGACCTAACTCATGATCGTCCAACATCTTAAATTCAGAAACCAAACAATCTTCCATGGCATGATTTGCTTTTCCTTTCATCAGATGGGAGCCATGGGTAATGCGCTTTGAGTATCTGCTTTTGCCTTTTCTCGCCTCAGGTGTGACTGGAGTGGAAAAGCATGCTTTTTCCTAAATATTTATAGAAACGAGAATTTGCCTCAAATTCATGAACAACAATTGGCATTATACACAAATGTTTAGCTTTAACATCAAGTGTGAGCTTCAACTACGTACGTGTTGATAAATTCAAACACAAGTTTTTTGCACTAAGTGGAATAGAAAAGTCGGACTCCACTTTGTAGCTCAATGTCATCAAGTAGAAAATATCCTCATATGTGATTTGCTATATATTTGTCTACAACATTACAATATAACTTGACCAGTATGTGAATATTGTAAGGGAAATTAGCATATAATTGCATATTATACGCGCTTGAATGCTTTACCACCATTTTAAGATACGGACCCTTTTTGCTGCAACAATAAGAAATGCAATGTTTGCCTAAATTAAAAAGGTGTAAACAAGAAAATGATGCAAATGTGTTTCAACCAAATCAATGTGTTCAACCGACAACATAAACACTATTAGTTGTTAGATTGCGCTTATGGGTCGACCTCCTCCCGTTGTAACATGCCTACAAATTTTCGTTGGTGATGTGCAAGATCCATTGTACTTCCAACGGGAAATTGCTAATTGCACGCTATAGTCGAAATTGGTCGTTATTGTGAGACAGAAATAGCATCTCGCCTAAAACCAACATCCGTGTCATCAATAACCGACATCTTGCCCAAAATGACCAAACCTTAAGCAAGCCTTTGCAATGATAAATGTAATTTAACAGAAGAATCAATGGACCCCTTCAGAAACACGAGCTTGTAGCTCAAGTGGTATCGCTCACCCTTTGTAAGGATGTTGACTAGGGCTCGAACCCTATATCTTTCAATTTCTTTAAACTTTATCCACTTCATTCCAACGACTACTCCAACTTAAAAAAATGGACCCTTCAGAATTAAGGTGGAAATAGCAAGTTTGATTTAAACAAATCACTTGATCCATAACCATATAAATCTTTTTGGGTCCTTTCCACATACTACTGATCTTCTCTTCCAGTTTAACAAATTAATTGCCAATTAGGATATTTAAAAAAATTATAATTTTTTTCTTATCTTTCTGCACAAAACCATATCCAAAACACTGATTGATTGCCTTCAACTCAAATGATCTCCGATTTATCAAATCACATATAACCAAAGTTTAAATTTTTTTCACTTGCACAACCCAGTCACCAAAAAATGCCCAAATAAAAAAGAAAAAGAGAAAGGAAAAAAAACTCTGTATTTACAGTTCAAGCTAAGTTGACCGCCACAATCAAAAACTTTAAAAGAACTATTGGGGATTATCGCGCACCCATAAATGATACATATACGAAATACAAAGAAATTAAAGAAATTAAAAAAAAAAAAAAAAAACTAACCTTCATCTTGTTAAGAATCTCTCTTCCGTTCATGACTGTCTTTTTCTCCCAAAATCTTTTCTCAACTCTAAACCCAGAAAACAGATGGGACTGTATTATTTGTATTTGTCACCAAAAACAAAGCGAGATACGAAGAAATTGGATATTTCTATTTAGTAAAAAATATTTATGTAATAATATGGGACGAGGATTATATATATATACTTTTTATCTGTATCTATTGTATTTATGAACAGTGTTGACTTGGAGCCACAAGATTGAAATTATAACAATGACCGTTGACTTTTTGATTACTTTCTAAAGCCGCGTAGCCCTTTAAATATTTTTTGCTATTATTTTATTTTGCCGTCTTTTATTATTTCCTCCTACTTTATTTTCTTTTGGGTCCCTCAACAATGCTGATCTGTGCTTTTTGGCCATTTTAATAATCATGTATTTGTCCTTCTGCCCACGACATGATTTAGGATCAAGTCATATTAATACGACTATAAGTCTCATCATTTACCTAGTCTAATTTTCTCTGTTTGGAGTTTTCCCATTGGGTATTTAAGACTTTTCCAGTCTGTTATAGGAGAAAATTTTATTTACATCAGTTCTTATCAAATTAAATTTGAGGACAATGTTTAACAATCAAACTCATACTAGAAAGATATTAATTGTGAAGTTAAATGTGGTCCTCCTTTTTCTTTTTTTTTTGAAGTATTAAATGTGGTCCTCCTAAAAATAATGATTTGGGAAATAACATTAATAGTCTAAACTATAATATTTTTTACACTTTAAATTTTTTTGGTTACGTTCTACTATTCATAATAAATGGGATTTGCACCCTCTAAAAAATAAATGGGATTTGCATTTTGACATCTGAATTGTTTTATGAGAAAATATTATATTAAGATCGTGTCACATACGAAACACAAGCCATTTTGAGGTTATTTTGGTCACTATAAGTGTTTGCCTTATTTCCCCCGATTTTCACTCACATGACAAGCACACGAGGTCTCTCAAATGTGATTTTATATTCTATATTTCATCTTTCATTTCACTTCACGGATGGTTGACATGTGTACCATATTAATTTTGAAAGTGTAAATCTAACATAAATTGTAGATATTTAATGTGATAATTATTGTACACGTGTCATCATTCTAAAATAGAAGATTATATACAATTTTGGAACAAAGATCCCATCCGAAATTCTCCCCCGACTTAATTACTCAGACAACTTTTTATAGGGGTTTAATTCCGTTCTTGTCCAAAAAATAGCTAGGGAACACTTGAAATTCGTAAAAAAGATTTCAAAATATTCAAATCTATATCTTGAAGTACTCAAATTGGCTTATGGTGTGGCAAGTAATGGATTGATTATGAATCTTATTCATTGGATGATCAATCAATTTATATAAGTGAGGGTCCAAACTTTAGACCAAGTGCACCAATGGATTTGGACATGTAGGAAGCCCATCAAAGTTAATTGGGAGATTAAAGGGCATGTATATTATATGGTTAGGGATGTCAACGGCGGGGCGGGGCGGGAGTCATCCCCATCCCCGTCCCCACGACAGGGGGGATCCCCGTCCCCATCCCCGTGAGACAAACGGGGAAAAAATTCCCCCCATCTCCGTCCCCGCGGGGATTCCCCGTCCCCGTTTTAATTTATTTTTTTTTGGAAAAAAATAATTTTTTTAAAAAAATAACCATTTTTAAATATTTAAAATATATGAATTATATAAAATAACTAATAAAACACTAATTAATAAAATAAATTAAAGATTTTTGTCATTTTATTATATTTAATGTGTATATATTTATAATATATTATAAATATTTAAAATATTATATTATATATAATATTCGGTTCCCCGCAGGGCGGGGAGTATGATCCCCGTCCCCGCCCCGTCCCCGACAACAGGGGGAAAAAATTCCCCATCCCCGTCCCCACGGGGGAAAATTTCGGGGAATCCCCGCCCCGTTCGGGGCGGATCCCCGCGGGGAACCCACTGCCATCTCTATATATGGTCCCATTTTCAGTGGTTATTTCAAATTTTTTGTTTTTGCTGAAAATTTGATTTTGTATTAGTTCCGGTTCAAAGGGAGTGTTCAAATCAAATAAAAATTATTTATTATACTTGTTTCATGTATCGGTTCAAAAGGAGTGTTCAAACCAAAGAATAATTATATTTTATACTTGTTTTGTGCATCCAAATTGGATCTGCTAATTTTGTAAACAAACACATTAATTCTTCTTGACAGAAAAGGAATTTTTTTAATATCGTTCTTACATTAATTGATGTTATAATTCAACCCCAAAAAAAAAAAAAATCAACAAGTATTGGTCAAAAGTTCTATAGAAACGACAATGTGTTTTCAAAAGTAGCATGATTCTCTTGATTAAATTGTGTTGTTCTTTTATTGTTTCCTTTTGCTCCTCGCAATAATCCTTTTATAAGACAAGACAAGCCCAAGGCTCCATTAATTTAGGGTTCTCTAATCTTAATTCTATAGCCCTCCTTTTCCATTGTTTTATTTATTTATTAATCTTTGCTAAACTTTCATGGAAGCCTTATCCAAAACTTTCAGCAAATTATGTTCAAGCTTTAGACAATGAAGACACTAATTAAATACTACATATAATATTAAATTTTCTTCATTCGTATTTCACGAATATTTCTCCATGATGTTTACATATTTGTCAATCTTCAGTAACATTAACTCATTAAGTAATAAATCGATCACGACAACTAAACGAGCCTTTGGGAGGGTGTCGTCTCTCAAATGACCCCCGCACAAGACAAAGAAACCAAGTAAGCTCATCCTATTTACGAGTAACATGCACTACTAATCCAAATGGTGGTGGCCAAATGTTTTACATACCTAGAGGATAGAGCAGTCCATGTGTTCTGAAATAGGGAAACTCAATTTTGTGTTGCACCTAAGAGGCAATTCTTGAATACGAGATTCGACGAATGAATGGTGGCCTTCATACATTGCATAGTTTTCGATACAAATGCATATTCTCCTCTGACCACTAATTTCTTGCGTGGCGATTGTATTTAAGTTCGCGAGGTTTCTGCAACATAAAGGTGATGGATTGTTACATAGACCTTCGATAAATCTCGAGCATTCTCTAAAATTGTCGAACACGTCCTTGCAACCGTCGCAATTGCAAGCCGTAGTTGGACTTGAGGCCATCATGGATGAACTACTTGAGACAACGAGAATGAATGCGAAAAGGATAGCAATAGGATTCATCTTGTTACAAGACTTTAGTAATGATAAGTAATAAGCAATAGGGTGTGTGTGTGTGTGTATATAATGTTTGTTGCAATCCTTGGTTTTGTAGGCTTAATTTGCGTGTTAACTAGTTTAATTTGTGTAACAATTCAAGATTCATGAAAATTAATCATGCATTTTCCATGGCCTTAGGGCTTAAATGTTGGTAGGTTTTGTTAGAGAATATTTATCCCAATCAATATGGAAAATAGTGGGAATAATTTATGGGATTGTTACACATTTGGGCATGTGTATGATTGGGCCTGACAATCCTCACTAATTAAATGTTTTGAAGAAAAAAGGCCCATGAGTAAATAAAAGCCCGGAATTTAATCCGCCTTATGAAGGATTTATTGTTTTAGAACTTGGGTTGTTATTACATAACACAAGTCCAAAGGGTTGGACCAAAATCCTTTGGAGCATGAAAATTCATATTTGTCCTTGGAATAAAATAAAAACTATAACACCATGATTGGTACGTAGGAATGAAATGGAAATAGAACGAATATTCCCAAGTCCATTTTCAAACACATGATTTATATTTGTTTGACGTTTAGAATCGTCAATCCCATTGTAACCACCATTCTCATAAGACATAAACACGTGAATAATCATTCCTACCATACCCGTAAATTTAACCATTTCTAGTTAGTCAAGAGTGAATTTATATTTGTTTTTATACAATTATCACCTAAACTTAAAAAAGTGTTTGACAAAATTTATGGATAAAAACAAGTCGGAATAACATTTGATCGAGCGATTTAGACAAATTTCATAATTTTAAATTAGTATTTAAGAAATAATTTCATCAAACTTTCTATATAGGGGAATTAATATTATTAACAAAAGTGAATTATTCTCAAATTTCTTTTTACATGATTTGTTCTTTTATATGTTTTTTTCTCAAAATACTATTGTGATTTAATATGTACATTTACATATAAATAATTAAAATATATATATGTAATATCTTAATAAATCAAGAGTTTTTATTAAATTCGAGTAAAGGGTGAATTGTGGGAATTATGTAAAAATCCCGAAATTTCTTTTACCAGAAAATTAAAATTGCTATGCATCTTAAGAAGAAAAATGCAAAATTACCTTCTTTTCTACCATAAGGGTTATAAAAAAAAAACCATCCAACGAGTGTTTTTCTTATTCTCAGGTAACGCGAAATTAAGTCTAGCAACAATCTATATCAATTATCTAAGTCTGCAAAGCAATTTAACATTTTTAAGAAAAATGAAATGGTTTTAATTAATATTTCTCTCGTTTTTTTTATTATATAAAATTAACTTTTTTCTCCAAAAAAATCTTAATGTAATTACTATATTCTCATATTTAGCTCGTGATTCCATTTAGAACATCATAATTGGACAAATGTGAAATTCACATGGAGTTAACCCAATTGGGTAACATCTAATTAGCCCATTATTACATAACATCCATCTTTTAAGTTTATTGAGCCAAAATATGTTGGTTTAAAGAGAAAAAAAAAATATGGAAAGAGGAAAAGAATAAAAATGAAACCTTTTAATAGGCAATACCAATATTTTGGACAAAACGGTACCGTTTCAGTCCAAATAGACCACAAGTTTCTAGCCGTTATCATCCTAGTCACAAACATTCCCAAACAGTCACCAGCTCCCCTATCATTTTTCAAAAATTCCGACCGTTAGAAAAATCTGAACGTTAATAATCCTTCTCTCCCCTCACTCTACCCCATTCTTGCAAGAATCAAGATCGTAACTTTGCGCTCTTTTCCAATTCATCAATATTTTACTTTTGCCCAATTTCTTTCTCGCCCACGCTCAACAATTACGGGAAAATTGTTATTTTTCTTCAATTGAATGGCGGCGTTGGAGGAGCCTGCGAGTAATCTGTTCATGATCGACGAAACATATGAGTTTTCAGCCCCCCGATTTTACGATTTCATGTGCGAGGAGACTGATGAAGATGTCCGTAAAGCGGAGCTCTGGTTCGAGAATGCCCGCCCCTATGCCCCTTCTCGTGCGTCATCTTCCCTTATTATCTGCTTTTTTTTAAATTTTATTCAGATTTAGATCGCGCGTCTTGAGTTTCTTGGAATTTCTTAACTTATATGTTGATTCTTGGATATGATGATATGGCGAGTTTCCTGCATTGTTATTTATCTGATAATAGTGTAAAAATCCTTAGGGCTTGTGAATTTTATTGATTTCCTTTAATTTTACATGTGAGGTTTAGCATTTTGAATTCTTGAGTAGGGGAAAATTTGAGTTTGCAAAGAAAGTGATAACTTGCATTATCTCTGTTTCCTTTAAGGATATCTTAAACAGTTGAGGTTCTGCAATTTTCCGGATTTTTTCTTTTTACTAAACGATTGAAAACATTACTCGTTTACTGGATTCTTGAACTTATTTGTGGGATTTTTTCTGATATTTCAGTTTCAGGGGTCTCTTGGTATCTTAAATTAATTCTCGATTTCTTTCACTGTTTCATTGTTTTTCTTCTTTGTTTTTCCTTAACTTGGATTTTAAAACATGTTCCACAGCATGTTTTGTGCTTCTTAATATTCTTGTTTTTCTAAGATATTAAGGTTCCGAAAATTGGCAGTTTGGTGATGGTGTTTTTTTGCTAGAGGGGATGACATAAATTTCAAAAAAACCAAAAGATACAGGGTTCGGTTAACACACTTATAAAGGGTGAATGATAACACTTGAGCTACAAGCTCGTGGTTTGTTTGGCATCGTGTTCAGTGATGGTGTTCAATTCTACTGTAACTGAATTGTAACTTTTGAATGAAGTTCACATTGTTCAAAAGCTTTTTCTCCAAATGACAGTTCAAGAATGCTGATTTTGATCATCAAAGTTCTCATTGTGCTCTTTTTTTTTTTTAATAACTTAGAAGATTATTTAAATGGAAACCCTTACACCATTTTCACTTGTTATAGAAGTAGTCTCAAATGAAATTCACTTTCATGTGAAGTCCATCCTACCAATTTTACACAAATTAGTTGCTTGAATTTCAGTTCTTTCACTGCGTTTGGTTAGTCTAATTTCACTCAATGAGCTTTGGTTTAAATGCTATTTTACTAATTGGTTGTGTTAATTTGTTGTTTTCCGATGATTAAAAAATGTCCATCATGAAAAATTCATAGTAGCACCAGAGGCGTAGATAGGGGGGGGCCAGGGGGGCCCTCCTGAAGACACCCCAAATTTTTTTTTTGTTTTTTTTTCAAAAAAAAAATTAAAAAAATTTATATGTGTTTTTTAAAGAGAAAAAATAATTGAGCTAGGGGGAAAATGAGGGGAAAAAAATTTGGGCTAGGGGTAGCCAGCCGGGCTGGCTACGCCCCTGAGTAGCACTATGTCATTCATGTCAGGTCAGGTGGAAATTAATATCGTCCTTTTTAGTGCTATTTTCGTTCCATCTGGTTTGAATTGAGTATTCATGTTTAGACACTTTTGGTTTTGCAGCATTTATGCCTAGAATTAAGGCTACCAGAAATGTTCAGCTTCAGATTCTCTGCAATTTCGGTGAAGATGAAAAAACGCACAAGGTGAAAATTTCTATTCGTGCTTGAATTCTTAGATTTATTATAAAATTTGGACGGCGATATGACGAAAGAGCAAAATGTTGCTATCTGTGTTACAGGCACAGTCAGAAAAAGTGCCTACTGCATCGAATTCTGCTGAGGAACCGGCGCCGAAATCCCTAAACCATATGACGTTAGTTTCTTCATATTTCAGAAGACTTAGATTATAATTTTTTGTTTATTTGCTGCTATATCCTTATCTTTAGAGAAGATGATTTAATATTCCTATGTGTTTGCAGACATGAAGCAGAAGTTATTTCAGCTGAATCTAATGAAGAAGTTAGAACAAATATAAGGCCTCAGGCAGATATCACCCCAGCTGAAATTAAGGAAAATGTTAGTGCAATCATTTGAACCCTTTTTTCTTTTTCTTTTTTTGTATTTTTTAAATTCTTGTCTTGAGGATTTTTGTTCTAATTCCTGTTTCTCATGGTACTGTAACAAATGCAGAGTTCTGGAATTGAGAAAACACTTGATGCCCCGGTAAATGGAAAGTGCTCTTCGGAAAATATTAAGTATGTTATTTTTTCTTGCATCATTGTTTTCTGCAAATGGAATGAATGTTAATCTTCTTGCGAAAGCCATCTTCGTTTCGATAGGTTTTGCTAGTAAAGAGGAAAAGTTCTTATACATTTCGTCTAACAAACACTTAAAATCGTGATTCCATTTGCTGCTATATCCTTATCTTTAGAGAAGATGATTTAATATTCCTATGTGTTTGCAGACATGAAGCAGAAGTTATTTCAGCTGAATCTAATGAAGAAGTTAGAACAAATATAAGGCCTCAGGCAGATATCACCCCAGCTGAAATTAAGGAAAATGTTAGTGCAATCATTTGAACCCTTTTTTCTTTTTCTTTTTTTGTATTTTTTAAATTCTTGTCTTGAGGATTTTTGTTCTAATTCCTGTTTCTCATGGTACTGTAACAAATGCAGAGTTCTGGAATTGAGAAAACACTTGATGCCCCGGTAAATGGAAAGTGCTCTTCGGAAAATATTAAGTATGTTATTTTTTCTTGCATCATTGTTTTCTGCAAATGGAATGAATGTTAATCTTCTTGCGAAAGCCATCTTCGTTTCGATAGGTTTTGCTAGTAAAGAGGAAAAGTTCTTATACATTTCGTCTAACAAACACTTAAAATCGTGATTCAGCATCATAGCAGATAAGCCGTCGTCGTCCCTCCATATGGAAGCTGTCCAAGGTTAGTTTAGTCACCTCCTTTGTTCTTGAATTTGGCAAAAGAGAGTTGTATCTCCTTTGGTCTAAATCTTTTTTGTTCACAAAAATAGGGCCAGAAGTTTGCTGCACCCCAGCACCACAAAAGCCGATTGAAAGCAAGAAGACTCAGACAGCCAAAAAGATAGCTAGTATACTTAAAAACCCTTCAGCATTGAATTCAAAGAAGCAATTGCCAAAATCACAAGCCAAAAGCACTAAACCAACTAGTGTTAGAAGGTATGTGAAAACAAATGCCAACTTATGCTTATGATTCTGCTTCATTTAGTCCCAATTTAAAAGCAATGAGATTGGTGCTTTATATTTCTAATTCTGCTTTTGGTTTGACTTTTAAAAGCAAATAAGCACTTTTATAACTTTTTTACTAAACACTCTCAATTTCCGATTCTCGACTACTTTTACTCATGCTACAATTTGCGAACACTCCGTTAGTTAATACTTCATATGTGCTAAGAGTTATTGTACTTTCTAGAGACAAATGCCAACTTATGCTTATGATTCTGCTTCATTTAGTCCCAATTTAAAAGCAATGAGATTGGTGCTTTATATTTCTAATTCTGCTTTTGGTTTGACTTTTAAAAGCAAATAAGCACTTTTATAACTTTTTTACTAAACACTCTCAATTTCCGATTCTCGACTACTTTTACTTATGCTACAATTTGCGAACACTCCGTTAGTTAATACTTCATATGTGCTAAGAGTTATTGTACTTTCTAGAGACAAATGCCAACTTATGCTTATGATTCTGCTTCATTTAGTCCCAATTTAAAAGCAATGAGATTGGTGTTTTATATTTCTAATTCTGCTTTTGGTTTGACTTTTAAAAGCAAATAAGCACTTTTATAACTTTTTTACTAAACACTCTCAATTTCCGATTCTCGACTACTTTTACTTATGCTACAATTTGCGAACACTCCGTTAGTTAATACTTCATATGTGCTAAGAGTTATTGTACTTTCTCAGAGACAAATGCCAACTTATGCTTATGATTCTGCTTCATTTAGTCCCAATTTAAAAGCAATGAGATTGGTGCTTTATATTTCTAATTCTGCTTTTGGTTTGACTTTTAAAAGCAAATAAGCACTTTTATAACTTTTTTACTAAACACTCTCAATTTCCGATTCTCGACTACTTTTACTTATGCTACAATTTGCGAACACTCCGTTAGTTAATACTTCATATGTGCTAAGAGTTATTGTACTTTCTCAGAGACACAAATGCTAAGAACATTGTTGGAACTCCCAATTTTGCACAAGAAAACCCTGCCATCAAAAGGCAAAAACTGGAAGGAGGAAAATCTCGACAGGTGGATATTCTTAATATTTCGTAATTCTTCATCGTATTTTTTAAGCGAAAATATCTTCTTCATAATCTATATCATAATTGTTTTAACCGTCTCCTTTTTCAGATTCTTACGATCAACAAACCTTCAAACCTGCCACACAAAACAAGAACTGGCATCATCACCAACACTTCCAACTTCTGCTCTTCAGCTGCTAAAACTAAAACTAGTAAAGAAGACAGAAAGGTGAAACATCTATAATAAATATCTCCACCACAAATTTCACTTTGTTTTTCTTATTGTTTTACGGATGCTAACTCATTGTTCGTTTTGAAGATGTACGTTCGAGAACCAGCAGCGCCGTTTGTTTCTACGGCAGAAATGATGAGGAAATTTCAATCAGGGACAAGAGAAGTATCTTTGCCTCGAGGCAGTTCTCTTTCACAGGTAACAAATTTGGCATCTACATATTTTACTCTTGTAATAAAATCAATCATCGGTTCTATATTTATAAAATCGGTATCTTTTCAGAGTGATGCTGCTGGAAATTTGCAGAGGAAGACTAAGCTTACACTGACAAGGCCGAAAACACCTGAATTGAAACATCTCAACGAGTGCGTTCTGTTAAAATTAAAAGCTCGGCTGAATTGGAGGAAGAGATAATGGCTAAAATTCCTAAGTTTAAGGCTCGCCCTTTAAACAAAAAGGTAGACATATTTTTATCAGAGCAACCTAATGTAGAATCTTTACCAATAAATTTAGGACAATGCATGTAAGTTCATTCTTCTGATTGTGTTTTCGTGTTGTCACAGATTTTCGAGGCCCCATCTTTACCACCCTTGCCAAGGAGTACACCCCATCCTCCAGAATTTAAGGTAGATATATCACTTGCTAGTGGAAATTTGAAAAATCAAGTATTATTATTCATGTAGATTATAGAAAAATAATAATATTCTTGGCTTGGACAGGAATTCCATCTGGAAACAATGTCGAGGGCCAATCAGAATGCAGAAACATCTACGGTTGCCTCAACTGAATCTACAGTGGTACATATATGTTCAATTTTTTTTATGTCTCGGCAAATTTTTTATCAAATGCATTCTTATAACTACTAATTTTATATTCATCATATTTGGATATTGCAGAGCCATCAATGGAAACCTTACCACCTTACAGCACCAAAATCACCTCTGCTTCAAACGTCTCTCCGAGCACGTCCTCCCAAGATCAAAAGTTCCGAGGAATTAGAAAAAGAGGAACTTGAAAATGTTCCGCAGTTCAAGGCGAGACCATTAAATAGAAAGGTAAGTCACATACACAACCTTTTTTCACGACGTTCTTTTTTTTTCCGAAGCTTTTGTTTACTTGATCGTAATTTTATTGTTTAATGATTGTGCAGATACTCGAAAGTAAAGGGGACATGGGAATATTCTGCAACATGAAGAAACAGGTTACTATACCTGAGGAGTTTCACTTTGCCATAGATAAAAGAATCCCACCACCAACCGCTGTTGTAGATTTATTTGATAAGGTAAAAATAGAACACGGTTTTTCCATGTCTCTTAATTCACTGTAATTTTGTCTGGTTTATCATTTAACTGAATAAATTTCCTCTTTTCTCCTACATTTAGCTTTCAATAAGTTCTTTGGAGCCTCACCATGAAAAGCCTCTTCCGAGAAATACTACACCAAATCCATTCCATCTCCACACCGAGGTACGAACATTCCATCTATCCGTATTGACAACTTGTCCAGTTCGTTCTGTTTTATTTGTATTCATATTTTTCTTTATGAAAACAGGAAAGAGGAGCCGAGAAAGAGAAAAGATTGGCCGAGGAACTTTTGCAGAAACAGTTGGAAGAAGAGAGGGCTAGAGTACCGAAAGCTCATCCATATCCTTACACAACTGATTATCCTGTGATTCCGTCAAAGCCAGAGCCGAAGCCATGCACGAAACCAGAACCTTTTCAATTGGAAAGTTTGTTGAGGCATGAAGAGGAGATGCAGAGAGAAATGGAAGAACGGAGACGGATTGAGATGGAAGAAGCTGAGATGAGAAAATTTAAAGCACAGCCTATCTTGAAAGAGTATGAACCTGATTGACATTTATTATTCATATGTTTTCTGTTTTAGCTTTTTTTTCCAGTGTTAATTACAAAACAAAAAAAACAGTTATCTTCGAAGTTGCAAGTATATCATGTTGCATTTTGTTTCATGTTTAACTATTACACCTATTTGTAATATTGAAAGATAACTGGGCTTTTTTGTAATTAGACTAGGCCGCAGGGGTAGTTTTCATAAATTAACCCTCGATTTTATTGATACGAACATAACTTGTAATGTGATGATAATCAGGGACCCTATTCCAGTTCCTGAGAAAGAACGAAAGCCCCTCACGGAGGTTCAAGAATTCAATCTACATGTTGAACACCGGGCTGTCGATAGAGCAGAATTTGATAAGAAGGTTATACTTACTTGCACAAACTATGTAGAATTGTTTTTCTTTGTTTACTTTGAACTTTAAATTGTTGTTCCAAAAAATTTCTTACAAAGAGTTGTTTTCCAGATCAAAGAGAAAGAAATGGTTTACAAGAGATACAGAGAGGAGGCCGAGTCTGCAAGGATGGTAAGAACATACTTAGCGATAATTACAAAAACTACCCCTGAAGTTTAGCCTAATTACAAAAATAACCCAATTTTCTTTCAAATTACAAATACCCCTTGACATTTATTTATATTTTACATATTATGCGCAAACAAGAGGGGAGTATTTGTGTATTACATTTATTTTAAGGGGTTATTTGTAATTTTGAAAGATAATTGAGGATTTTTGTAATTAGGCTAAACCTATTTATATGAAAACACACACACTAATATTTTTATCCTTGTACTAAAAGATGGAGGAGGAGAAGGCCTTGAAACAGTTGCGAAGGACCTTAGTTCCTCATGCTAGACCGGTGCCTAGCTTCGAACATCCTTTCTTACCACAAAAGTATGTCTTAAATAACAACCTTTTTTTTTTAACATCAGTTTATTTATGCATGCTGCTACATTTGGGGCTGTTTTCTGATGCATTATGTTTTTGAACAAACAGGTCTGATAAAGGAGTTACGAAACCGAAGTCTCCAAAACTGCGGGTGAATCGTCGGAAGGAGAAGCGGAGAATAGTGTGTACCGCCGGAACAACTTCCGGTACAACCGCCTATCATCACATGAGGTGATTGTCATGGCAATGATAAGGAATTATGTGTTGTGGTTCAAGTTCTCTTGAACAATGTGGTGATGGTTTGTTTGTTTTGAAACAATTTGATGTTGTTAACTAAATTTGTAACGCAAATATGTTGAAGCAAATGTGAAGTTATAAAATGTACAAGTATTTTTATTTTCTATTGGAATACCTGCATCTATTTTTCCTCCCCACAAAAGAAGAAAAAGGGATAAGAGCAAATACTGAGCCTACAATTTATCTCATCCAAGTTTAATTTATAAAAATAAGGGATCATTACAAAAACACTCCTGAGGTTTAGGCTAATTACAAAAAACCCATAGATGTTTTAAAATTATGAAAAAACTCTTGAGGTTTTATTCCATCTTACATTTTCTCCCTTCATGAACAACAAACATTTCAAAAAAAACCATGATATTTCTACAAATATTACAGTTAACCCCTTAAATTTAAGGCATAATCAAACCTGATGGGACTTTTTGTAATTTTGAAACATCTCTGGGTTTTTCTGTAATTAGCCCAAACCTCAAGGGGTCTTTTGTAATTATCCCTAAAAATAATAAGAAACTCATATCCCATTTTCATTTATTTCTTTTGATGAATAAAAAGATATTTTTAAGATATTTTGATCAACAAGGACAAGCCGAACAATCTTGTTCGTTGTAAATTACTTACAAATCTTAAAATTGAATTGTAGATTAGTTTGGTTAATTTAAAAAGTCAATTATGAATGAATTTTTATTTTAAATTTTGAGTTCCTCTATAATAAAAATTATGTCCTATTTGTTAATGTGAACAATGTTGACCCTAAACGAAATTAAAGTTTATTCATGGTACAAAAATCACCATTTAAATGTAGATTAAAGCTTTATTGTTTTTTACTCAAATATAATTGGTTCTCTCTTTCTGAAAGCCCCTTCTTTATATATTTCCAAAGACAAAGAAAACAACATTAACCACATTTTCATTCTGTAGTAAAATAACTTCTGGTGTTCTAATCATTTTATTGCATATAATATAAAACATTTAAGATAGATACATAAATCACAATATATATCTCATCATTATTAATTTATACGCATTTTCTTGACATACATAAAAAACAAACAAAAGAACTCACTATCCTTATAATTCTCAGAGAATGGCAACATTATTATTAATATTACTACAAGCTACATCATAATAGAAAAACCAACATACAATAACTGATGGCTTTGGAAATACTCGCATGTCACAAATAAAAGAGTAAAAAAAATGTCTTTCTAAAAAAATGTCCCTGAAAAAAATAACTCATTGTAAACTTGCCTGTGGATATCGTAACATTTTTTCGATTTATAACAGAGGCTTTTCACAAAAATCGTAAAGCAATCGATCGTTTACACGTTTTTGTTAATATCATGACCACCTCCAGTTTTTTCACTATCTTCATCTGCTTCATACACGACGGAAAAATAGTGCCTTAAATCTCCGGAGGTGAGACCTGGAAAGCGATGGGTACTGTTTGGCTGTGGATCGATTTGAACAAACGGCCATCTCATAGATTGGGCAGCTTCACATTCTTCCAAGCTATCTCCAATAACACAGAACTGCACGTTCGGCCCTCTAAAACGGTCCTTGATCCACGAGAAGCATTGGAGCTTCCCCACTTCCAAAGAGCTGTAGACTGGACAAAGAGGCATATTTAGTCAACATAAGATGGGGTTGTCGTGCCAATTTACAAATCTAATCATATAGCTACGCTGTTATGCCTTACAGCACATAGATTCCGTGTGTGCGATCACAAATTTTCTCTTGATCAGAAGTTCAGAAACCTCTTCTTAGTTACATGTATTTAGGGATAATTACAAAAGCTATCCCTGAAGTTTGGGGTAATTATAAAAAAACCCTGAGATTTGATTCTGATTCTGTCTTAAATGTAGAGGGTAATTGTAATATTTTTACAAATATAAAGGGGGTGTTGGAAATGTTTTTGCTTATGAAGGGGTAAAGTGTAATACAAAATCAAACCTCAAGGGGATTTTTGTAATTTTGAAAAACATATGGGTGTTTTTGTTATTAGCTCAAACCTCGGGGGTAGTTTTTGTAATTATCCCATTTATTTATCTTCGAAATGTGAGAGAAGAGTTAGTGAAGTGTGATTGTCAGGGTCTTTGTTGACTAAATGCCAAAAATCAAGGCATGGTCTACATGCAACATAACAAGTCAGTAGCTGTCAATGTGGAAGAAAATTGGTCTGTGTAGAAGAAAAGCCTTGAAATTGACATATTGTTTACATCAAATGATTGTAAAGTTGCAAAACTGGAACTAGCCGAAACCAGGTTAAAATAGAACCTGATTTCTTGATACCAGAAACTAATGTTCGATTCGAAACAGAAATATGTCAATTAGAGGAGACAATAAATAGCTTTTTTCTGAGCAAAAACTCCAGTCTTAACTCACCATTATTGCAAGTAATCATATTATTGAGTCGAAAGAATAGGCATTTGACCAAGCTGGGTACAAGAGGTCCAGATGTTACTAAGACATTCACATGCTCAAACTCATCATCTATAGCATTATCCAAGCTTACAGAGGGGGTCATCTCTCTTTTTTGACCCGCACACTGCTCCAAGCAGATCCTAGCTGAAAAAATAAATAAAAATTTAACAAGTATGCTGTTATATTCCCAAATGTGCTTAGTTTTGGGAATACTAAAAGCATAAAGAAACGTATTCTTCTGAGAGCAAGATATTAAGGAAGTCCCGACATGATAGTTAATAAAAAGTGCCAAAAGTACCTGAAGAAAGCCATTTCTCCGTGTAAGTGTCAGTCAAATAATAGAGACTATTCCACAATTTTATGAGATCTTGATTGAGAATATTATACAAACCCTGCAAAAGTAAAAGTGTAATTATTATGAAAGTAGAACTATAAATCATAATCCCTCATCTATGTCAAAATTCTTATTGGCCATAGTGTACTGAAATTCCTCGATCAAGTTAGTGTGAATTGAATTGGAAACAAGATCATGAAAGCAGGTTGTATGGTTTTTTCCCAACTAATGTTCTTGAGTCTAGCACAAGACCGCACCAAGAAATAATATTACGTTTCTTATCCCGTTTCTCTTTTTCTTTTCTTTTTTTTCCCTCTTTGGGGGCTTGGAGGTGGTGAGGTGGTAGCAAACGATTATGTTTCTTCTAGAAGAACCATCAAATATATCACTTTTCACTTATCCCTCCCCATGCATCCAAACAGTCATGTTTAGTTAGAGAAGATGGCGGATAGTAAATTATATTAGTTAATTACCATAAAATTCCTGTAATTTAAGCCATCAGACCTAGAGGCTAGAGGTTGATCAAAATCGTTTTGCAGGAAATAAATGGTTTCCGGTTACTGCAGTCAACGGCCAACAGAAGGAACTAACAGACTTCCGAGCACATTTGGATTTTCTCATGGAGTAAGCTTTGATCAGTGTTTGAGTAAAAAGATGATCACTAACTTTAACTATTATGTTATTTACCATCACTAGTCAAAATCAGTACTTCTATTACTAAATGCTGCGTGGACTTCTTCAGTTTCTGCAGCAGCTATTTATGTTATCACTACTTTTGCTAGAGTCTCTGAAAATGAGTAGAGGAAGGATAGGTCAACACATATAAATTGCAAGTGACTAAACAGGAGCAACAAAAATTAACAAGATTAGTTGATATTCGAGTTGCGAAGTTGAATCTCAGAAGTTACACTCCAGTCCAAATACACGGTGAGAAATAAATTGTATTAAAGTTTGTTAGATAGAAAGCGAAAAATGGGATGCAATCAGAGTGAATATTATTAGAAAAGAAAGAATATTGATGTCCTGAGCAAGTTTTGGCATTTCAAAGGTAAATTTTCACTGAATCGGCAATGACTAATAACTATACTTAAGAAATGGATAAAGCAAAAGTACCTTCCGATACTTCTGAGCTATAACCCGGTGGCGGTATGCCAGTTTACGTTTGTTAAGAGCATCAAGCGGGAGACCAAAACCATCTTGACCAAAGTTGTAATCAGAGAGGTCTAAACCGTCATCATATTGGTTCAACACATCGAGATATGGTTGATTGAAATTTTCAATCTAAAATGATCACATATGTTAGCTAAATTTGCAATAATGTCAAGGCACAAAAAGGAACCCAACAAACAAAAACAAAAATAAAAGCAAAATAAGAGATAAAAAAATATTTACTTGTTCGTAAAAGAAATGTTTGTCGCACACTTGAAGAATATGATTCTCCCATAGTTTGCCAATCTTTACACCATTTTCCACATTCTTTAGACCATTAAAAGCCCCAGCATACGTCCCATTTAGTAATGACTTGAGCAATATAAGAGTCTCATCCATGTCCCAAATGTACACATTCATTTTCCGATCCATGCTTGCTCTTAGCAAAAATACTCAAATGCTTCAATTGGGACACCGATTATTAACTCAACATGGACCCTGGAAGATAAGAAATTCCCCTTTGTAAATATTCTTCAGTTACCAATACTTATACTGCATGAGGTTAAAAATAAGGCTGTGGCAATTTATGGAAGTGAAAACAACTGAGAGATTAAATTCTTCCTTTCCCATCTCTATATAACCTAAACTTCACACCAAGTGCATAACCACTTCATCCGAGTACATGTTTTCTTTTTGTATTTATTTTTCTTTTCCTTTTTAAAAGCATCAATTGAGTCGAAAATTCTTCTCCCAAAACATGTATTCCTACTCCTTTGATCTCTTGTCCCTTCTGTTCACTGCCAAGCATAATATGCTTCAGATCTGCTTCTGTGACTCTGTTTACCTAAACCTTATTGTGACAGAAATGAAGATTGAGGAACCACAATGATGGAAAAAGATGACAAATAAAATGAAACATGATCAGAACAAGAAATAATGAAATATCAGCAGAAAATTATTTATGCCGGTAAAACTTTTCTCATTTGTGTTTTACATTAGACATGATTTTCCACTTTGGTTGAATCATTCTTCACATGAAACTGAACTATATCTTCTTGTTACTTGAGAGACTACTACAATTGAAGTTAATGGCAAAATCCACCAGTGAGAAGAGTAGTAACTCTACTAATACTCATCATCAGTTTTCCTTTGGCACAAATTCAACTCTCCTCTTAATTGGCAAAATCCACCAGTGCACCTCAATCCCATCGACATCTGTTTTGGGTCCTAAGAACACAACAGCATACTTGGGCATTTCTTACCTTAAGGGTGTTCACATTGTAATAATCTAAGTCTTTTTACATTATCATTGATAATTCTCTCTTTTGTTTGACTAGTTACTTTTACCAACAATTCATCATGTGTGTCCTTGTGCACCGTCTTTCTTGTAATTTCACGGTGTAGATAGTTTTACTCTTCAACAAACTTGGAATGTGGGTTGTCATAAATACAAAAATGTCACAGAATCTACGGAGTACGAAGTGCTCATGTTGTTTCATAGACGATGAGAGTCTTTCCATTTGCAATGTATTCCATGTAAATATTCATGTCATAATAATTCCCAAATTTATGTTTTACTCAACTCTTATTTGGGCCATCCTGTGGGATGCCCAGGTTAACAACTAGTTCCACATCCATACTATCACCATATTCAAGAACTTCAAATATGCTATCTTACTCAACTAACCACATGATCCTAAACCCACCGGATGAATTTACATTTGTTTCATTCAATTAAATTGAACCCGTCAAAACACAAATAAGCTATCCCACCACAAACTTCCCGTCTGGAAAACTGTTAATTCCAAATTAATTCTGACAAAAACACAATTACTATGAGGGTTTAGCTATAGCACACACATTGAAAATTGGTCGCTCACCGACAGCTTTGATTTAACAAAAGCTACAGATATCTCTGTACTCTAATAAGAAAAACAGTTGAAAACACTGGAAATTTTGGCCGCAAAACCTTCGGATCATAACGGAAAAAAGTGAATAAAATATATGCGCAGGTAAAATTACAGGGAGGCCAAAAACCCATTTGAACAAATAACAAAAGCAACGAAAAAGAAAAACAGAAACAAAGAGGGTGTGCGTAATTACCAACGGAGCTTGCAGTAGCTGATCTCAGAAGCATTTACAGTGGCTGAAATCCTTTTCCCCTTTTATAGCTTTGGGTTAACTACAGAAGATATAAAATGAACATTAAGAGACATGGTAACAATTTGTCGCAAACTTGTCCTTAGGTCGTGGTCGTGGATGGCCAAAACAAGTTTTAGGGACAAGTATGAATACAATATTGAGATTTAACCTAATTATTTAATTATATTTTAAAATTATAATTGTCTTGAGGTAATACAAATACTCATTGTGATTTGTATTTGTTTCACAAATACTCTCTCGAATGGGAACAATTTGTAAAATAAAAATGTACTATGGAGATACTTGTAATTTTGAAAGACAAATAGGTTTTTGTGTAATTAGATTAAATGTTAAGGGTATGTTTGTTTAGTAGTTGGCGGTGACTGTGAGAAGCTTTATGGAGTGATTAGTAGAAGATATGTTTGATGTGATGTATTGTAAAATGTGTATATTAGTAGAAATATGTATTCGAAAATGTAAAGTATGTTTGGCTAGTGATTGTGGAAATGACTGAGAGAAGTCAACCAAAATAGCGTAAGAGTAGTATTTGAAATATCATTCCTTTGTTAATCTTTTAATTTGCGCAGTATGAAAGAAATAACACCAAAATTGGAGGATCTCAATTCAGCGCATTCCGACTATCTTAAGAGTTTAGTGTGCGACTGGATATTCTTTTTATTTTGAAAAAAAAATCAACTAAAGAATAATGATGATTTTTTTTTTAAAAAAAATAATAAATTTTAATAGTGTGATTCGATATCATATAAAAATGTAATAATGAATGAAAGTTTGTCTGATTTAGAAATAACAAAATAATTATTGATATATAGTTGGAAATATGTGAGTAATGACTGGTGATTTGATGGTTTAATTGAAAATGACTAGAAACGATTGGTGGTAGAAAAATAAAATGTGATTAATAGTATATTTTTTTATAAGTATTTACATTTTTGGTTAAAAAAAACAAAGATCTCCAACGGAACAAAATTTTTTTTTTTTTCGGAAGCAATCACAACCTAAATTCTGTAACACCCGGTTAATTAAAATATCATGAGAGAACACCAGGAGTAAATAGCTCGTTGTTCCAAAAGTAAGAAACAAATACTACATTTTATCGTAATAGTAATTACTCGTAAATCGAACTTTTGGTGCATAAGGCTCAATAAAAATGGCACTACAGAAATAGCCCAAAACATTTAATTGTCATATATAACTAGATGCATACCAGCAATGAAAACTTGACAATCTTTCTGGCAAATTAAACTAGGCGTCGATCACACTACTAATTAATTGTACTGCTACATATTACAATCAAACATGCCAAAATAGCAAGGCAACTTAATTATTGGCAATATTAATCTAACTTTTACTTAGCATAATATATCATTTAATTGCCAATGAGGATGACAGAAGAGAGGGAGCTTAAATTGATCTAAATCATCTGACATGAAACTGTTTGTAGTTTCCATTCAGGTAAACCATTTCTTTCAGCTGATGATCAGCATTGCCCGATGAGGCCGTCGTCTCCTTAATCGGACGGCTGCTGCTGGTGGAGCCGCCTTCTGCTTGAGAGTTGATATCGGTCGAGCTTTTCCTCCTCCTCTCGTTGTGACCTGCCAAACGCCTCCGGCAGCTTCTTTTCGTTTCATCGAATTCTGCAAGCTCGTGAAATCTGCAACACAACTCATTATACGTAGCAATTATATGTGCAGTGAAACATGAGATGTAATACGATTTGGAATAGAAGATCTCATATGTATTTCAATACACTAAATGGATGTCACGTGTATAATAATGACATCATCTTACGCACATGGATCTATTATAATGAAAAATAAAATAAAAGTTGGACTTGGGGAGTCGATACAAAACAACGTATAGAGTTTTTCATGAGCAAAATACCACAATTATAACTACAAGAAGATTTCAGTTTACCTACAAAAAATTATGTAGGTAAATATTAAGATAATTGTAAAGTGTAGGTAAAATCGTTGTAGGTAATTACCTACAGTATTTCTGTCGATAAATTTAAAAACTGTCGGTAATTTGTCGGTATGATTTGAGAAAAAAATATTATTATTCTATAGATATATTAGGTAACTGTAATATTTAGTGATAAATTTATTTCTGTCGGTAACTGAAATTTTCTTGTAGTGTATATATACTGAAAGCAACAAATTTTTATACTTAATTTGCTATATAACATCAAATTAAATATAGATTAATTAGCAGCTGACATAAGATACAAATCGAACACGATAGAGACAGACCATAATTTACTATTTTAGCATGGAACTGTCTTAAAAAATGCTAATTATTACTAATTAAAGAAAATGATAGTGGATATAAAGATCAACACATATATGTATGTAGTATATAATATAATTAGAAACTGCACCTGTCATTAACAAGTCTAATCCCAACTAGACAAGGGATATTAGAATACTCAAAAAAAAAATTCTGACCCAAGATTCGTATTGAAAAATCAATAGATCAAACAGTAGTCAACTAATAATAGTCCATTAAAAAAAAGTGATAATAGGACAAATTGGCTATTTATGTTTTTTTCTTCTTGGTGCTTACCATTTTTCGAAAAAAATTGATGCGGTATATTTTTCAGTGCCGAGAAATGAGTTTTGATCCCAATAACATATTCTCTAATTCGTTTCTTTTGTATTCCGGGGAATTGAATTCAAAAATGGTTAAAAAATCTTGTTTTGAAAAACATGGTTAAAAAATATTTTTGTCGAGAGAAATGACCAAAAATCCGGACGGAAAAATAAAATAACGGTGAACAAAAAAAAGAAAACCTGCTGCATTGCTGGCAAAACCTTTGCCGGATTCCGGCGACAACCACCACCTGAGCTTTGGCATGGTGCTCGCAGACCTTGTGCCGCCGGTGGTAAGTCTTTGCTTCACTCAGATCAGCAGGGCACCTCTCAGCCTGGCAGCTCTTCATTGAGCTAGCACCACCACCGCCGCCCGTGCCGGACCCTTTCTTGGTGGAGGCGCCGCCGCTCGCCGCCCTCTTCCTCTTGTCGTATTCAGGTGCACCGCGTCCCGGCAGCTCATCATCCTCTGATTCAGTGACACAGTCTTTTTTCATCCTTTTTTCCTTCATGGGCTTATTATGTTTATGGTCATTAATTCTAACAATATTGGCTTCCATTAATTATATATGGATCAAGATTGGGTAGTGGGGTGATGGGAATTTTGAGAGGAAAGCTGGAAAGCTGGAGAGGGATGTGTGAGGACCACAATCTCCATTGTTTTTGGCCCTTTTCCTTTTCTTGTTTTTTTCGTGCATGTATGTGTATATGTAGGGATGACTGATGAGGGATGGCAAGTTGGGTCATCGGGTCACGTTCGTATTTAGTTTCGGGTCAATTTTGTTTTATGTTTGAAAAACATCACAAATTGAGTTTTGTTTTAAGACAAATTGTAACATCGTGTCATATTCGTGTCGTACGTAGAAGCGGAACTAAGGGGGGGACAAAATTTTCAAAATTTAATTTTCCTACTTGTTATTTATTTTAAAATTAGGGAAAATTAGAAAATTGGTCCTATAAGTTGGCTTGTTCAGACTTTTGGTCTACTAATTTGGCCTGTTTGAAAATTAGTCCTCTTAGTTATGAAATTTCAGACTTTTGGTCCTCTCAGTTGGCTTGTTTGAAAATTAGTCATCTAAGTTATCAAATTTCAGAAATTTCGTCCGATTTTCACTGGAAATTTTTCAATCCACCGGAAATTGCCGACTAGGATCTAAAACGACGTCGGACGAGCACAATTCTCTTTCAAGAGTATGCAAAACATCACCTTCCACGCGTGACAACTATAAAATCTTTTTCCCGGATTATCAATCGTCCAAAAAGTCCGTACTTGCATGTGGAAAGCGAGCGCAAATTTTTTGCACCACTTTGTGTTTGATTCGAATAAATAACATGTGTTCATAAATAAATATACATTTAAACAATTAACAAGAAGGGACCCGTCATTCACCCAAACTACAAAATAAAAATAAAAAAGTGAAACAGAAAATTTGAGCATCAAGAATGTCAAGAATAAGTTATCTAGTGAGTGAGTAGAAGATCACATCCATGATAAGGACCTGAGATTATAAATAATAATCTCATTGATTATCACCTTTTTTAAAAAAAATGTTTATGATATGCAAGAGCCTAAAATATCAATTTATATTCTTTATCCAAACAAATCGAAAAAGTGGTTTGTCCGATCTTGATGTTGCTCCAATCCCACATGGTATATATTAAAAGAGTGTTCTTTACAAAAGCGTTTGGTTCTATAAGGGGCGCCATTGTTGATGTCACTGCATCACCCATGTGCTTGTTACACCACGTTATAGCTAGGCTTTACTCTCTGTAAACTTTTTTTCATGGTATAGGATTATTTTTGTTTTTCCCGACTCCATCACTAACAAAATTATAAGGAACTTACTGATAAATTACTCTAGTTCATTTTAACAACGACAATCTCTCTAACACGGAGGTTAAGGTTGAGTGTGCGGAAAGACCAAACCCACGCGTTTGGGGTGAAAAGTCATGAGTGCGGTGCGGATGGAAAGTCATTTGAGAAACTACGCTAAAAACATGAAGTTTTGATTGTGAAAGGGATAAATATTCCCCAATTGTATGTAAAACGACGTCATCAATCATTATGTATACGTGACATATATTGATACCGTTAAAATAGACGATTAAACACTGAATGGAATATAGGAATTAGGATCTCAAATCTCATGATCTCACTAGGTAAGATCTCTAAGATAAGGTTGCGTAATTTTTTTAGTTGGGTCTAGGTGGCTGGAACCGATCAAGGTAACTACTTGAGTTCGAAAAGACTTGCAAGACGAACACATATCATGCTAGTCGGAGTCATTCCGACTAAAACCCTCCGATACTTAAGGGTAAAGTGGGGAATTTGGTGTTTTGCCACATCATAATCAAACAAAATACAAATGAGAACAAATAATGATGCCCTTTATCAATATCTCAACAAGACCTCTTAACATCCATCACGAGGGTGTGCCATCAAGAATTCATTCACATTTTAAAGTGACAAAAAGGAAATTAAAAGTCTCCCAAAAAAAAAAAAGTGGGATCAAAGTTGGCTATAGTTCCCGTGAGTCATGTGATGTGGTGGCCCCCTATTGTAAGGTTGCACTACTTGTAATAAAATCAAACCCCTTGTGTTTTGTATGTGACGATTCTGTAGCTTAGAAGGTTATGATTTTGTGGGCAAAATCAAGAACAGTTCCCATTACTTGCACTCCACTGATTGGTCTGTTTTTGAAGCAATTTCATACAACTTTCTTGAATTCTCAATCAAAGATCGAAACGTGGTTGAGTTCGTATTTGGCCGAATACGAATTGAAAGGATGGGGGTACGATTCTTATTGCAGTGGTGGTGGGGATGAATGAAAATAGCACTGCCCCAAGTTCAGGTTCTCAAGTGTACCTCCACACACTATTTGGGTCCAAGAATTGTACCACTTTGGAGTACAAAAGAACTTGACAAAAGCTTGATTCGTTGGGATTAGGGTTAGATGACACTTTTTTGGTTGGTAAAAATAAAGGGTTGTGATTGTTATGTGTAATGAAATTTGCATTTTTGGATTTTCATCAACTTTGATTTTAAATGTCATCTAATATTTTATATATATATATATATATATAGATGTGTGCAACATATATACGAATAAAATAATAGATCAAGGACATATATTACCTTTGAAAATTAGCAAATTATTTGAAAAAAACTAAGTCATATTTCAAAATTACAAATTACAAACCATTAAAAGGGCCTCGGGATTGAAAGGGTTCCAGGAATATCCAAGAACGCTCATTTATATTTAAATTAGCTGGTACGAATTATGGTAGAGAACCTTACCTTTATTTGGATTGATGAATTTGAAGCTAAGGATTTCAAATCCGTAATAATAAATCAACCGAGGTTGTTTGGATGAAGTCATTTTATAAAAATTTCAAATCTTTTGAAGCTATTTTTAGAATCATTTTAATTTGGAGTATTTCAAATTCATCCTAGATGGAGTTATTTGAAATCCTTCCCCCAAATTCAAATCCTCCCATCCAAATTCAACCTAAAGCTAAAACTTTAAAGTTGAAAAAAAAACGTGTATCATGAAAATGGGATGAGATTTAGGCCTTATGGACCTTTGCGACATTTTTAACCTCCAGGGTTATTATTGTGCCTCATTGGGATGATTGTAGAGTATTGGACCATTTAGGCTTTCTTTTGTAGAGGGTGTCAAAATCAATCCAAAAGAATTAGAACCATCCCAGTAGGCTCGATACAAATACTTGTATATATTTTTAAAGCATGGGATCGATTGGACTCCAAAAAATAATAGTGCAAAGGAATTTTTGGTTGTCTCACTCCACCCAATTTTCTCATTTGGTCCTGGCGGGACATCGATCCGACCCTATCTATTTGATAGCTCTATTTTCTGTGTAATTAACACAGATGAGGATTAAATTGTTTACTGAGTCGAAATTAAAAGATAATTACATAATTTATGTACAACAATTTCTTTTTTCTATTCATCTTTGCTCATTTTAAGAATGAAAAACAATAATATTCTTGTAATGAAAATCAACATTATTGGTCAAATTAAGGACTTAAATCAATTGCCCCTATTCCCAAGTTCTCATTGTTTTATTCTATAGAACATTTATTTTTAACTCATTAATTATTGCATGTTGAGAGTACTTATGCAAATTTCCATTCAGAAAATGAATTTTTTTAACAAGTGACATTTTTTTTTTCTGGGTCAAAATGAAATTCATTCATTCATAAAATAGAAGAAACTTACAACTGATTACAACATCAAATGTAAAACAATTGTAAGCCCACAGATCATAGACCTATACAGATCTAATTAAAACAAAACTTTAAATCTAAACAGATCTAATAAATCTATAGCTTCAGAGCTTCGCAACGTAGTCGCTGGACAAAACACATACCAACAAACTTGATCTCGCTTTTGTCGCATATTATCAGTTAAAGGCACATCTGAGCCTTCTGAACAAGAGCCACAAATGGGACACAAAATAAACTGAGAAGAAGAAAAAACCACTTATTGAGACAAAAGCCACCTGATGGGGACAAGAGAAAACAACTACAAAGAAGATAAAAACCAGAAGACATGAAATTTTGCCTCTCCCTCCTTCGTATCCACACCATAGCCTATCCCCGCCAAAACTACCTCCATCACCGCCGCCACCACTCTCATGAACTCCTAAACTCGCGAGCCAAACTCTGAGGAACCATACCCACAAGAGGAGGAGCATCCACCTGAAAGAGAGGGGCTAGTGACCGGAGACTATGGGGCTTTTGGTCTCCGGCCATGGTGAAGAGGAGGGGCAAAGCTAAGGTGACTAGGTGGGAAAGGGAGGGAGGGGGTGACTGGTTTGTTTTAGGGTTTTGGGGAAGAGGGGAGAAGTTTTTAACAAGTGACATTTCAAAAGCTCTAATTATGACATTCTTTGACAGAATTTAAATGCCAGGGTATATTCGAAGGTTTTAACACTCAAGGGGGTGATTGAACATTTGGGTATTCTTTAGGGTTTCAATGTAATTATTTAAAAAAAAGGAGAAAAGTTAAATCGGACATATTAACATATTCCCGCCTGCTTTCATATTTCAAAGAAAATCAAACACACTGGCCTTGTATGTTTATGTTTCCAAGGCCCCATTTTCAATTTCCAACTATTCATAAAAATGGAATCATGTTTGTTTCTAAAATTTCCAATGGAAATCATCATTTCCACTTTCCACTTTTCACATAAAATATCATCTCAAACCTACAATTTCAATTATCATCCCTATACATTACCCTACATCACTTATCAATCACTATTCTTATTTTTTAATCTCATTATATATGTGGGACCCTCCATTACCTACTTTATCTACTTAAAATACTACTATATATATCTAATGAGGCACTACTAAATTTACAATCTTATAAATATAATATTATATATTCAATTAAAATATTCAACCACTATCAACTTTTCAAATTATTATATACATAAAATACTATTTCAAAACTACTTAACCAAACATAATCTCATTTCCAAACCTACATAAAACTCATTCTCATTCACTCATCCAAACATAATTCCAGGTTTTCACACGAAAACCAATAAATTTTGAAAATTCATTTTCCAACACTTAAACTGAAATAGTCGTGAAAACATAACCAGCCACTGTTTTTATGCTTCGCCTTCCACTCTCGCACAGGGATAATCTGAGATACCTATGGCTATGGCCGTCGTTTCGAGAAACTCCGAGGGCATCTCCAATCCTTCCTCCTCCGCCAACGATGATCCTCTCTTACCTTGGCTCCGGTATCTCTTCTACTTCACTTGTATCTAGATGC